>RBNI01000722.1:0-27508 GCA_003990745.1 Jimgerdemannia flammicorona | reverse complement strand
AAACGGCACTATACACCTTGAATACACCCCAACAGAATATATGATGGCGGATTCATTGACTAAAGCCCTTCCAAAGGCAAAGTTTGACTTATGCGTGCAAGGAATGGGTATTACGGGACTCTACGCTAGTAATTAAGGACAATTCAGGATGAGATAGGATAATAGAGTGACAGCAAGCTTCTTTAACATTGATCCCTGCATTGGTGATTTCTACCAACATTGCTCATCTATGAATGTTTACATCTCTATTTTTCAACCTATTTTTCGAGCTTTTAAGCAGATAATTCGGGTGTTTTTCGGTTTCTAGATAGCGGTCTGAACATTACAGTGAGATTTGCAGTGGTTATAGCTTAGTATTGTAGTTTGGGAATTTGCATATCTTGTTGAGCGGGAGTATTGAAATATGTAGGTTACAACTCAATATATGGTAGCGCAGCCTTCCTTGACTACGTCATCATGTAAACATCACTAATTGCGATGCGTAAAAGCGTGTGAGGATTAGCAATAAACTACACTTCTCTCTCCATTCCAAGTATTCCACAACAGCTTCAAATATAGTGATATGTATATTAGAAATTATATTCAAATATTATAATATATAGATATATTTATTTAGTATTTTAAGATTTCAGGATTGGCCAGCTTATTGCTATATCTTTAAATACATATATTTATAAATTGTTTTGGAATTTAAAGTATCTCTTTTAGGTGTTATAAGATCTTTATCTCTTAAAAAAACTCTCTCTATAAGTATACTTGTTACTGAGATAGCTAAATAGTTATATATCATTTTTGCTAGATTTGGGTAATCTCTTTTTTTTGTTTAATAGATCTAAAGTCCTGTGGATTTTATTGGAAGAGAACCTAGACTATATAGGCCAAAACCTTCCCCTACTACCTACTAAGCACTATACTCTCATTAAACCTAGGATAGCTATTGTCCAGCAGCTTAACTATACTAGATACAGTAGGGCAAGATTGCCCACACCTCATTCTATGTACTATGCTCTTCCTACTACTAGAGAGTAATAAATATATACTTTTAGGTGTATACCTGAAACTCTAATATATATATAAAGTCATACTTAAGCTAATTTACATAGCTCTCATTATTTCAAGAAGAGCAATAGATAAAGAAAAATTCTCTTCAAAATACAGAATAGTAGATAGAATCTGGTTCTTCCTAATAAGATAAGTAGAGAACTTATATATAAAGTGAGAGAAGATCTCTAATATCCTACTACTCAAGCTTATAAGTCTTGATCATATTGCTATATTAGCTCCTAGTTTTAGTTGAGTATAGCTAAGATGCCTAATCTGGATAGCCTTGGGCCCCCCCAACTATCTCTAATAATCAGAGCCCAACCTTACAAATTACCAAAAGCAGCTGAGAGTAATACCTACTACCTAATCACTCCACATCTATCAGAAGGCCCTACTGATATAGTACCTACTCTAATCCTGATGATTACCTTCAGCCTGATACTCTACTGATCTATCATAATTACTCTTCCTCCTATCTGTGACAGCCATCTCTTTTCCCATCCTGACTCTACCCAAAAAGCAGTCATCTATACCAGAACTATACTCACTAAAAAGCTTACCAAAGTTCAGAGAGTCCTATCATAGATACTGGAGATCTGCAGATAACCTATACTGATACTTGATGTCCAAGGTTGGCCAACTCTATATATAGCCCATGATATATGTACCAGACAATATCTTATTGATGACAGCAAAAGGAAGAAGATACTACACCAAAATAAGTATACTCCAGATATAGCTAAAGGTATTAGAAATTATAAAAAAATATAAAAGACACTGATCTGATACTAATAAAGAGGCAACTCATCACCATTGCCTCTCTTTCATCATACCCTTACAGGTATAGCAAATCAACCCAAGATAGAGGGGGTAATAGTAGAAGAAAGGAGACTCAAAAGATCACCTACCAAATCTTGTGACTGGTAAGGTAGTAGAGAAAGGAGTATAGATTTGAGTAATCTCTACTATGGCCCTAATGTTCTTAACAAATTAAATCAAATTAATAATATTTCAAATTAGACTAATAATATTTCAAATTAGACTAACTTACTTACTATTAAGACAATATATCAACTCCTGGTTGAAATTTTACAGTTTTACCTTTCAAATAATTATTTAACTCTTCTTTAAGATTTGTTATCAGTTCTTGTCTTTTGTTGTTAAATATATATTCAGATAGCTCAGCAACATCATCAACATCAATATCAACATCATCTCCTATTTTAGTATAATTTTCAGAACTTATATAATAAACTGATGAAAGGGCATAGTTTTTATTATAGCAAAGTGTCTATCAAGTGACTAATTCAACGAAGTAGAAAAGGAGAGATTATGAAACATAAAATGTAGAATGTGTATAGAGGATGAAGTGGGGTAGGTTTGGCTATATGGAAGCATACGCCTCTAAGGCCTGCCATTTGCATTAGCAAAGGGGGCCTTCTTTTATTATATACTACTAAAAGGGGATGGGTGGGAGGGTTACGCAAACTGATTGTAAATACTAGCGACTAATTGCAACTTGGCATAGTATATGCCTGACTAGCTGAGATGTGACGAATACTCAGTTGCTGGACAGATTACATTGTTACTAACTTGCATTAATGGTTGGTGTATTTTTAAAACACTACTAGCTAAGTTATCTTTGGTGTAGAAAGGGACAAGAAACTGCATGAAATGAGCTAAACTAAGTCTGTCAAGGGGAAATTGCATGATTGTTCCGCATAATGTTAAGTGGCTCTTAGCCACTTTGCTGAAGTTTGAATTGCATTCATAACTATATCAAAGTGTCTATCAAGTGACCAATTCAACAAAGTAGAAAAGGGGTGATTATGAAGCATAAAATGTAGAATGTGTATAGGGGATGAAGCGGGGTAGGTTTGGCTATATGGAAGTATACACCTCCAAGGCCTGCCATTTGCATTAGCGAAGGGGGCCAAATACTGCAGGCCTGGGAAGTGGTTTTAGGCTCCTAACGGTGCCATAAACCACTTATGGGCAAAATTCAGCTATTATCAGCCAAACCCATGGCCTGCTGAAGATCAGATAGAGGGAGTCCTACTAGTGTTGCCGTGGTTTTGGGGAGAATGTAGTCGAGGTGTCAAATGTAGTAGAGAAATACGGTGGATTTCCATCGACCAGCAAATTGAATGACATGATCAGGATAGCCCGCAGCTACCAGAAGTGTGGCACCACCAATTCAAAAGGAGTGACCATAAATACCGACAGCTAGGGAGGTGCCCATGAGCGGAGATCGAATTGCTTCAATGAATGTAGATCGAGAAAGTGGTTGGCCCAGGTCAAGGCAGAAGGCAGGGTCATGAGGTTGTGCTGGGAGAATATGGACCATGTTGTCAATTGTAGTGCACAGACAATCGAAGGCACCAGAGAAGCTAAGGAAGACGTCACCTGCTCTGCCTGTTTTGTTCGGGGAAGATGTAGAGCCCAGAATGGTCGAGAAAGGGTGTCATCCTGTCGGCGATGAAGATGGTAATGACAAATTTGCCAATTCGGATTGAATACAGAGCCATCTCGAGTAGTAAATTCACCAACACATATTAAGCTATAAAAAGCAGAGCACACTGCTGCCCAAATAGTAGCACTAAAAGGAGTGTCTATGTGAAGAGAGAGATAGATAGACCGGAGATGTTGGTGCATAATGGGAAGCTGGTCGAGTGAACTGGAAGGTGGTGGGTGAGTCTGAATAGACTTCATAATGGTATTGAAGAGGGGTAGAGAAAGGTGCTGGAGTGGAGGACCACACCAGTGAGTGATCTAATAGGCTGCAAGATCATAGAAGTAGTTCTTGATGGTGGAGTAGGGCTTGCCATCTTGGACAAGTCAAAGAGCCCAATAACTGAGTAATTCATCTTGAAGAGGGAAAGCAGCGGCCTCTACGATATTGCAGGAGTTGAGAAATCAGTGTAGAGAATTAGTGCCTGACCAGAAGTTACCCATTCAAGTGTGGGTGCATTGGTAGAGGCAGGTGTCGAATTGATGGTGAAGCCAAAGAGAGATGTGATTAATGTAGGCAATGGGTCCTGAGAATGTGGAGGAAGTATATGGCAAGATAAGGGGTCTGCAGGGTTAGATGCTGAAGAGATGTAACAAGCTTAAATTTCAAATCCGATTTCGAGACGTAAGAGAATGATATGATGAAGTAAGTTGTTGACAAGAGGATGATGGTGTGCCCGACCACTGGTCAACGATTCAACACAGGGCTGGCTATCACACCAGAGAATAATACATTGAGAACGAAACAAGGGGCCCCAGAGCACCAATAAGACCCAAATGGCAAACATTTCTTTCCAGAATATGTCATAGCCATTCAGATCTAAGAAGGAGGGAGCCCAATGAGTACTCCACCAGCATTGGCCCATTAGACCGCTGGCACCAAGTGTCCCAGATACATCTGTAAACAGACTACAATCGAGCCACTCAGAATGGCAGAGCAGGTGATGACCTGGCCATGAGTGTAGAATATCATATCACCACTGTAAGTCGGTGGCTAGTCGAGGAGGTGGAAAACGCCACCCTGCATAGAGTAGTTTCCAAGAGGAAGCAAAGCGAATGATGCTATCGCAAAACACCTTCCCAACTGGAAGTATTTGAACAATGTGCATAAGATGGCCTGAGAGTGATTGAGCTTCATGGTGTGAACACGGATATAGATGGTATGATCAAGTCTGCTGAGCCGGTATAAGCCATGATGCTAGTAAGGTGAGAATGCATGTGTATTTCTCTATTGGGAGACTAATCGTTATTGTTGGAGCATCGAGAATGAAGCCAACATACTCTATAGTTGGAGTAGGAGGAATATCTTTAGAGGGTTTGAGTGGGAGGCTGAATCGAGATATGGTAGCATGAAATTGATTATAGGAGGAGAATGCGCTGGACAGAGGTGCAACATAGATAAAGTCATCAACAAAATAGCCCAAGTTAGGAAGATCGTACAGTTGAATACAGATTCAGGTAAAGAGATCCATGAGAGATATGAAGATAAAGGGAGCAGAGCGAAGACCAAAGGGGAGGAACATGTCGAGGAAGAAAAGACCAAGCCAGCAGATACCCTGCATAGCCCAATTGGAGCAGTGTACTGGGATAATGCAGAAGGTGTCAGCCACATCAGCCTTCCAGAAGAGCACAGTAGAGCCAACTGAGAGGAGAAGGAGAATGATGGCTTGAATAGACTGGTACTGGATTGAGAACTCCTCAGGATCGATTCTGTCATTGACTGAACTCCTGTAGGGAAAGGATAGATGTTGTATAGTATGAAATTTGGATGAGTGCTTCTTAGGAATGGCACTGAGGGGTGCATTGCGAAAGGGGTGGAATTCTGGTGGTATGGAGGAGAGAGATGAAAATGGGCCAAGATAGTGACCCATAGCTAGCTTGGTGAGAATGTTGGTAGAGAGAACTTTTCAGTGCTGGTAAGCGGAAGTAAGGTTGTCGGATATGAGGTCAATGCGAAGCTTAGGGTGAGAGTGATTTTCATGCTGATAACTATGGTAGAGACTTGTTAGGTGGTACTGAATGAGTGATTGGTTTGGATGCGAATGCAGTACCCTTTTCCACTCCTTAAAATGGTATGGGGTAGTTGGGTGACTAGAAGTGGGGGGAATTGAGAGATTAGCCACAGTGAGCAGAGCAAGCCAGGGCTGTATGAGGTCTATAGCAGAAGAGGCATATATGCACTCAACTGCAGTTTTGATAGGAGCAACCAGAGCCATTGAAGTTACAACAGACTGAGCTTGCTGCACCATCTGAGTAGATAGGATCATCTGGCTTAGATGGGAAAGTAGGATGCTGGAGTGGGGTTTGGGTGCAGGAGCTGATGGCATGTCCCCGCACCCCATATCGAAAGCACAAGAGGTTGGTAGATGAGACCGGTTTTGGGCCACCAGCTGGGTGGGCAGTTGATGAACTTCCTGCCGCATGAGATCCAGTATAGGAGAACATAGAGCGATATTGGTATGCTAAGGGTGCTGAGGAAGGTTGGCTGACGATTGTCTCGAATGTACAGTGAACCATGTCTGGATTGCCGATGTCCAAGTCAGGGAAGGAGGCCTTGAGTGTACGAACTTGATGGTTGAAGTGTTGAAGTGCCACCTAGTCATAACGATCATTTATTGCTTTAATGATAAAGATTGCATGGGCAAGAAGTTGAGGAGCATGGGATGCATGCGAGGTCGATCGGGTGGTACCCAGAGCCAGTAGAGCACCTCGGATATTAAAGATGGCTTCGAGCCACAGTAGTAGATCTAGGTCGTGGTCAGGCATGTATATATCTACTTTTTTGCAGCTACTTGATCACAAAATAAGAGCACTGCTGGTCCATTTGGATAGAATCTGATAGTTGTCTGCATCTAGTGATACCAGCAAGTCGGGCAGTACCCAATTCCGTTGAAGCACGGTATCTGAAATGAGAGACAAGGAAGACTCACCACTTTGCAGATTTGGCAGTAATTGCAACATCAACCTTATCATGGGAGGTGGTGGCATAAAGGGGGCCACGACTGAGGGAGGAGTAGTGGCCGGTAGAGGAATTGCCTGTGACAAGCCCACCGGTAGCCCTGATACTGGCGGAAAAATTAAGTTGGGGCCCATCAGTATGATGGACAGATGTGTTGCAAGGCGCCCAACTAAAGTGGGGATTAAGCATTCAATAAGGGCATCTTCAGCTTGCTCTCCAATAATCGGCTGAGATAGAGGGTCAGGACTTGGACGGTGCAAGTTGAGATGCATAACTAGTGCGGCTTTTTGACCTTCAACTGGCAGATGATGTTCACAATACAGTGCATCTAGCTGTTCTTTGTGACAAGCACATAGGCCAGATAGATTGGGAATGGGGGAGGGGTGAGGTTTATATAAGGGGGCTAGGGGGGCAACCAGTCTTGGGGCTACAGCTGGTTCCAAAGAACCATGAGACCGAGTGTGAATTGGGGGCATTATGAATGTGGTACGTGAACTGATTGTAAATACTAGCAACTAATTGCAACTTGGCATAGTATATGCCTGACTAGCTGAGATGCGACAAATACTCAGTCGCTGGACAGATTATATTGTTACTAACTCATATTAATGGTTGGTATATTTTTAAAACATCACTAGCTAAGTTATCTTTGGCATAGAAAGGGACAAGAAACTGCATGAAATGAGCTAAACTAAGTCTGCCAAGGGGAAATTGCATGATTGTTTCACATAATGTTAAGTGGCTCTCGGCCACTTTACTGAAGTTTGAATTGCATTCATAACTATATACTATGTAAATAGTTGTTTTGGCTACTTTAATCCAAATAGTTTCCTAATTATAGTTTGAATTTTAAGCCTGAGATCAAGAACTAGTTTTTATTCAAGAAATAAAATAAATTTTGAAATGAATTCATAGTTCAAAATTTTGAAATAGTCTTCAACAATAAACAAATTTCGAAATATTTACTTATCAGTACCAATATAATAAATTAGACAATCTATCATTGAATAGTATTTCTTTAACTTATCAATAACTACTGTTAGTATCTATTGAATGAGAGTATTCAGCTCTCTAGTTTCTTCTGATTTTACTATATAATTTCAAAATACTTTACCATTATTCTCTAACATATCTAGTAGAAAGTTGTAAATTAGAATAGCAGAATAAATTGTTAGATATTTTTGCCAAGTTGCAAGATTTGTTGTATATTGAAAACTCTTTAACATCAAAATGATATCTTTTAGCAACTATCAAGTATAATCTCTAATAATATATTGTTACAAATCTTTATCGGCTATAACTGTTGAATTTAAGAGCTATTAATAAAAATTAATTTATTAGATTAGACTCAGATACAATTACAGACCTATATTATCTATATACTCAACTAACAAATTAAATATAATTATCTTGAATAATTTGATGATTCATTCAATTATTAAATATATTGAGTTCTATTGAGTCCTAACTTCCAAAATCAGTTTCTTTGAATTGTTAATTCTATAAGCTTTACATTGTATAGTAAATCTCTTGTAATACTGTAGTGATGATCAGATCTTGATAATACTCATTTGGAGACTTGAAATCATTTCTCCATTATCATCAGTCTTTAGATAGATTAAAAAGGCTTGAATAGTCAGATTAATAATATGAGACACCAAAATGAGATCTTGACAGCTTAATAAAATCAATTAATATACAGTTGAGTTACCAATTTTGACAAATCCAATATATATTAATTTTAAGAAATATATGTATATTTGATAATATCTATATATCAATAGTGAAGGATATTTAACTGATATATTCTATTTCAAAATAAATTAAATCAAAATGAGATTAATTCAAAATATTGGAATTGGTAAAACAAAAAACAAAAAACAAAACAAATAATATAAAAATATATTTTTGAGAAAAATGATTCTATTGCTCCTACTTGAACTTTTGTAAAATTTGTTGAAATGTACCTATAGATTTATTGTAGAGCTACCAATAAATTTATATATTGTAACAGTGACCCCAGAATGATAACATCAGTACAGAAGACAGCCTTTCCTTGCAAGCCACTAGATTGGAGTATAAGAAGATCTTATGGCATATGAGATGAGCAATGATGACCAACTGTGAGTTATTGTGACCACAGTACAAGCATCCTGAAGAATATAAAGGAAGGATCAAGGAACCACAGTAGCAGCAACTAACAAGAACTACCAATCCCAAAATAGCTCAAAGACTTACTACAAATAAAATACCTGCCACCTGCCAAACCTCAAGGTCAAGGAATCACCAAGGTATCTCAGTTGAGGAAAGGATGTTCCAAGACATCAGAAGAGTCATGAGGACCTGCTCAAGAAGGACTCCTAGTATCAACCTGGGTACTGCAGACCCTTATCACTTTATTCTCTACTACCGTGAAATGGAAACAAGGATCACCATTGCTACTGAATGCCTCCAAATGTGGCAGGAGTACGAAATAGGAAACCTCCTCTGCTGGGAGTTCTCACAGGCCAGCACTCAAGAGCTACAAGATGCCACTCTCATGGATATATGTGAAATAAGGATAGCTAAGAAGATCTATCAGATCTTCAAGTATGCACTATGGTTGATCCCCAACTTGGAGTATGTTAGAGTCTCAGATTTCAGAGACCTATCATCCTGCTGTATCAATGTACTAGAAGTCAGGGTGGCCACAGAAGCTCAGTCCACTATCACCCTCAACAGCAATGAAGTAGAAGACTTCTGGTATCTCATCCTTCAGGACAACCCCGACCAATTCCTACAAGGATTGATCTCAGTATTCCAAGGCCCAAGCATCTAGGTTAGATCTCCCCAAGACCCCACATTTGTTCCTTATTTTGTGGAAGAGAACCTCATAGATTGGAGAGCCCCTGATTTCTCCACTGAATGTGATGATGTCATTGGCAATGATGTCATCCCATATGATATTGAAGCACATGAAAACAACAAATTCACAGATCTCATCTCCTTCAGTGATGATGATAATGATGAAGCCCCCATGATTCCAAACTTTCTGCTCTAAGTTCTTTATTATACTGAATAATGCCAGCACCAGTATTTTGATGTAATACTAGATAATACCAGCACTGGCATTCTGAGGTGATGCAAAATTGTTCTAGCACCAGTATTCTGATATGATACTGAATTATACCAGCATTCTGAACCTGTACAACCATCAGTGCCAACCCTGGAACTTAGTAGTTTTAGTTATTGGAAATTATATTTAGCTTTATATCTTAGCAACTATTAAATTATATTTTGTATAAATACCCCTCTTATTTCCTATGAAATAAAGTCAGTTCCAGTTTCACTTATACACACTTCCTTACAAGCAATCTAAGAGATAACAAGACAGTTAAAGATAAGAAGTTTGAGGACTATAAGACCTTGAAAAGGTACTCCAATAAGAATTTGCTTATAACAAACTTGAGTTAGTCTAAGAGATACACCTTGAAGAGAATCTGGTATATTTGAAGGACTTAGCGACTACTACATAATAATATTATTTTATAGTAATTATATTTGACTCTTCTGATATCTCTATTCTTTATATACTCTTTTTTAAACTCTTTCTAAATGCTAGAGTGTTATTTTGCTTTTCCTTTTTCTTTCTTGGACTATTGTGTTGAGACTGTACTTATTATAGCTATACTTATTGTAGCTGTATCTGATACTGAAGCTATATCTGATACTAAAGCTATTATCATAGTATCTACTATAAGTGATACTATAGAAGACATATCTGATATACTTGATTGCAATATACTTGATTATATGTATATATTATTATTGTAAGTTATATTATATGTGAGTTTTGAATTATCATATTTAGTCAAACTTTGAATCAAATTTCAAAAGCAATTCAAAATTCAAACTTTGAATTAAATTTCAAATTGAATTTTGAATTCATTTCAAATTGTGACTTGATTTCATTCAATTCAATTTATAGTCAAGGATCTTGACAAGATAAATCTAGTATAATAAAGATTATTAAATTTGGATATTTTGTTAAGTTATTAAATTTTAAAATTTAGGTTCAAATTGAAATTTGAATCAAATTAGACCTCAATTTAAATTGATTCAAATCAAATTAGATCTCAATTTGATTTAAAGTTTTCAAATCAAATTAAATTTAGGTCCAATTCAATTTAATTTAATTTATTAGAAATACTAGAAAAATTTATTATCTCAGAAAGTTTACCAAATTTGCCAACTTACTACTTATTAAGGAATACCACTAATTATCTATATTATATTAGAGATTATTATACAGAAATTACATATATAAGAAAATCTACTTACAGAGATCATTATGCAGAAATTATATATATTATTATGTAGTGGTCACTGAATCCTTCAAATACATCAGATTCTCTTCAAAGTATATTTCTTAGACTAACTCAAGTTTGTTATAAGCAAGTTCTTATTAGAGTGCCTTCCCAAGGTCTTATAGTCCTCAAACTTCTTATCTTTAACTGTCTTATTATCTCTTAGATTGCTTGCAAGGAAGTATGTGTAAGTGAAATCAGAACTGACTTTATTTCAGAGAAAATAAGAGAGGTATTTATACAAAATATAATTTAATAGTTGCTAAGATATAAAGCTAAATATAAATTCCAATAACTAAAACTACTAAGTTCCAGGATCAGTACTGATGGTTGTATAGGTTCAGGATGCTGGTATTATTTAGTATCACATCAAAATGCCAGTGCTGGAACAATTTCGCGTCACCTCAGAATACTAGTGCTGGCATTATCCAGTGTTATATGAGAATACCAGTGCTGGCATTATCCAGTGTAACAAAGAACTTAGAGCAGAAAGTTCAGGACCATGGGGGCTTCATTCTTGTCATTATCATTACTAAAGGAGATGAGATCTGCGAATTCATTGTTTTCATGTGCTTCATCATGCATCTTGCATATGTCGATATTGCATAGGATGATGTCATCACCGATGATGTCATCACATTTGGCTGTGGCGGGGAAATCGGGAACAAGGAGATCTGGAGCTCTCTAGTCTATGAGGTTCTCTTCTACAAAATAGAGAACAAATGTGGGGTCTTGGGGAGGTCTAACCTAGATGCTTAGGCCTTGGAATACTGAGATCAATCCTTGCAGAAATTGATCTGAGTTGTTCTGGAGGATAGGATGCCAGAAGTCTTCTACTTCTTCACTGTTGAGAGTGATAGTAGACTAGGCTTTTGTAACCACCCTGGCTTCCAGCGCATTGATATAGCAGGATGACAGATCTCTGAAGTCTGAGACTCTAACATACTCCAAGTTGGGGATTGACCATGGTGCATGCCTAAAGATCTAATGGATCTTCTTGGCTGTCCTCATTTCGCATATATCCATGGGGGTGGTATCTTGTAGCTCTTGAGTACTGGCCTGTGGAAACTCCCAGCAGAGGAGGTTTCTTATTTCGTACTCCTGCCACATTTGGAGGCATTTGGTAGCAATGGTGATCCTTGTTTCCATCTCACAGTAGTAGAGAATAAAGTGATAGAGATCTGCAGTACCCAGGTTGACACTGAGAGTCCTTCTTGTGTGAGTCCCCATGGCTCTTCTGATGTCTTGGAATATCCTTTCTTCAACTGAGGTGTCTTGGTGGTTCCTTGACCTTGAGGTTTGGTGGACAGCAGACATTTTGTTTGTGGTAAGTCTTTGAGCTATTTTGGGATTGGTGGTTCTTGTTAGTTGCTGCTACTGTGGTTCCTTGATCCTTCTTTTATATTCTTCAGGATGCTTGTACTGTGGTCACAATGACTCATGGTTGGTCATCATTGCTCATCTCATATGCCATATAATCTTCTTGTGCTCTGATCTGGTGGCTTGCAAGAAAAGGCTGTCTCCTGTGCTGATGTCATCATTCTGGAGTCACCATTACATCTTCCTCCTGAATAAGAATCTCCTTGAGCATCCTTATTCATTGGTCCAGTCCTGAAAAATTTGCTGATCCCATAACCTCTGGCAAGGGGTCGAAAAGTGGTGTTTATGGGCTAGTGTCTTCTCTTTGTATTTTGGTGTGATGGTGAAGAGTCACTCCCTTCATATAGAGCAAGGGCCTAATTCTGATCTTGACCAATCAGTTGACAGTTCAAACTCCTCTGACTTCGAAAGTCTCATGAATGAGTAGTTACCAGTGCCATATCCCTTAGAGAATGGTCCAGACAGATAGCCTGCTGGTCACAGGACATGCTGTTACAATTCATAGACTAGAACCTCATGGGTGGTCATCATATTTTACTTCTCTTGTATAGGTTCATGGTACTTCTTGAGTCTGTTCCTGTGTACTATAGTAGGCAGTATGGTCTCTGAGATTTTTCTAAGCCAGAAGGTAGTTCTCTTGATATCTTGCACATAGAAGGGTCCTTCCCATTTGGACTCTAGTTTTCATGACTATGAGGCTTCTACCATATTTCGATATAGTAGAACCTTTTCTCTAATTTGGATGGGTTCTAGGGCCTTGTGATTCTTTTCTGCATTCTTTCTTATCAGTGCTTGTGACTTGGTGATGTAATCTTCAGCCTTCTTCCTGATTTGGTATAGTCTTCAGATTTCTGCATCAACCTATCTCCAAGTTAGGTCTAGATTTGTGGCTGAGGTTCCATCAGAATCTTCTTCTCTAAAGAGCAGCTCTCTTAGGGTAAAGTGTGTGCTCTGTGACCATATATCTTGTAGGACAGAGAGGGTGGTTAGGAGATAGTTATCCCAATTCTCATATGTCTCTGAGATCTTTGCTAGGATGTTCTTGAGGGTCTTGTTGGTTCTCTCTATCTGTTCATTTCCTTGAGGGTGGTATACAGTGATTTTGATGTGCTGGATCTTGTATTTCTGATACATTATCTCATAGAATCCATTGACAAATTCCATGCCATAGTCTGTTGTGATTTGCTTTGGTGTCTTGTAGTGGCAGATGATTTCTCGGTACAGGAAGTCAGCTATAGAGAGGGCATTGGCTTCTTATAATGCTCCTGCCTCTATCCATTTGGTGAAGAGATCTACAATAACTATAATATAGCAGTTTCCTGATAGTGTTACTAGTAGTGATCCAATGATATTTATTGCAATGTGGTGGAAGAGGATAGGCTCAATTCTTGATGACCCAGGTATCTGGTCTTACTGATCTTGTTTCTGTTTTTGGCACTTGTCACACCCTTTGACAAATTGGTACAGGTCTTCTTCCATCTTGGGCCACTACATGGTTCTTCTTACCTTGTCATATGTGTTGGTTCCTCCTAAGTATCCTTGCTTGTGTACTTCCTTCATTACTTGATACTTCTTATGTTCAGGTATTACTAGCTTTCCTCCTTTTCTGAGTGTAGTGTTGTCTAATTCAAACTGTTTTCAAGTTCAGTTGATGGTGGTGGTTATCCAGAGTTCAAGGTGGTTGGGCATCTTCCACTGCTCAAGGTAGCTGATTAATCCATAGTATAGCTCCTTATTCATATTGAATAGTCTTGATGGAGATGTTTTGGAGTGTCCTTGAGAGTGTATCAGCATTGGTATTGGTCTTTCCTGAGAGGTGCTTGACAGTACAGTCATACTCTTGCAGTCTGTAGATCCATCTGGCATATATTCCTTTGGGGTTCAGAGTGTGGAATAGCCAGACAAGGGCAGAATAGTCTGTTTGAATGGTGAAGTGTTTCCCAGCTAGGTAGTAGTGGAACTTGTCTACTGTCCAAACTACTGCTAAGCATTCAAGCTTATATGACTCATAGTTCTGTTCTGCTCTACAGGTACCTCAGCTTATATAGGAGATGACATATTCATATCCATCTTTCTTCTGAACTAGGACTGTTCCAAGTCCTATAGTGCTCACGTCTGTCTGCAGAATGAATTCTAGGTTCCAGTCTGGTCTTCTGAGGATAGGTGCTTTGGTCAATCTGGTCTTGAGTTCATTGAAGGTTTCTTGGCGCTCCTTGGTCCATTCAAATTTGGTCTCCTTCTTCAGTAGCTTATAGATAGGTGCTGTAATGTTGGAATATCCTTTGATAAACCTTCTGTAGTAGCTGGCCAGTCCAAGGAAGGCATGGACTTCTGTGGTTGTTCTGGGTCTTGGGTAGGCTGCAACAGCCTCGATCTTTATGGGGTCTGTGTGGATTCCAGTCTGATTGATGAGGTGTCCTAGGTAGGTGATTTCTTGAGCTGCAAACTTGTATTTCTTGGGCTTGATGTAGAGGCCATGCTCCTTGAGTTTCTTGAGGGCTAGTTATATGTGATTGACATGTTCCCATGTAGTATTGCTGAAGATGATCACATCATCAACATAGATATAGAGCCATTTTCCAATCTCATTGCTGAAGACTCTGTTCATCATTCACTGAAAACTTACTGGGGCATTGCACATTCCAAATGGCATTCGCAGGTAGATATAGGTGGTGTCAGGTGTGATGAAGGCTGATTTCTCACTGGCATCTTGAGTGAGACCAATCTGATGGAAGTCTGAGAACAGATCCAAGGTGGTATAGTATTTGGCTTCACTTCCAAGGGTGGTAAGAATTTCTTGAATATTTGGCAAGGGCTGCCTATTCTTCTTGGTGATGGTATTGAGCTTCCTGTAGTCAATACAGAGTCTTGGCACAAACTCTCCAGGCTTGCTTCCTTTCTTTGGGGTAAGGACAATGAGTGAGGCCCAGGGGCTGATAGCTTGCTTGATGATTCCAACTTCTTCCATTTCCTTGAGTTCTGCTCACAGCCACTCTCTGTAGGCAGGTGGTATGGGTCTGGCTTTCTGGTAGATGGGCTTGGTATCACTAGTATCAACTTCGTAGTAGTACTTGGGTTCTTGATTGTGGATATCTCTGAAGTCTATAGCAAGTACTCCTTCATTCTGATACAGGACCTTGAGAAGTTGTTCCTCCAGGGGAAAGTTTTCTCCAATGGTATATGTGTGCTTGTTCTGGTCCTTATCTTTCTTGTACTCAAGTTCAGTAATTTTGGTGGCGGCATAGGCTCCTCTTTCAGTAGATTCAAAGCCTTGTTCTCCTCTCTTGGTCTTGATGAGTTCGATGGCTTCTATGATCTTGGGCTTCTTGATTTCGTGGATCAGCATCTGGCCAATCCTGTCATGCTTCTTGACTTCGAAGGGGGTGGTGTGGTTGTGATTTCTGACTATAAGGAAGATCTCATCAGTATAATCAGAGTCAATTACTCCTCCTTCAACTGAGATTTTGCTTTTAGCCAGACTGCTCCTGGTCTTGATAATTCTGGCATGGTTTTCTGGCAGCTTGACTTCAATTCCAGTGCTAAGTAGGGTGGTGGTCTGTAGTTCGAGGATAGTATCTTGAATGCTGGCAAGGTCCATTTCTATGACTCCTTCAGTCTTATATTCTGGGATCTTGGCTTCAGGGTGAAACTTCTTGACTTTGAGGGTGATGTCTGATTCTTGTTCCTCCTCATCATCACTATCAGCTTGAAGCTCTGGGGGCTGGTCATCTTCTTCGGCTTTCTTTTTGGCTTTGGCGGCTTCTTGCTCATATTTCTGTTGGCAGATTTTCCTGACTTCACTGATATAGGACCAGCAGTCATTCAGGTATTCAGAGAAGTACATCCTAGTACCATGGGGGCATCTTCCTTGAGGGGCATAGCCATCAATGATCTTGTTGTACCACTGCTCATCTGTGAGCTTGAGTGTCTTGTTCTTGTTCTTATTCACCAAGTGCATGAAGACCTCTGTGTCTTCTTCATCTCCTTTCTCCATGTCTAGTAGAACTCCTTTATGGACATTGATAGAGACTCATATCTTTCTTTCTCTATAGTTGATCTGCATCTTCTGGGCATTGAGGTCAATGATGGCCTTGACCTTGTGAAGCCATTGGTTGCCAATGAGGATGTCATAGTTGGTGGCACTTGTAACATCACATCTACTAGAATGGTAGCTCCTCCTATCTTGATGGGGACTTCTTGGATTTTGCCAAGAGGGATAGCTCATATACCATCTGCTGTGACATAGACCATCTTAGTAGACTCTTCAATATTCCAACCTAGGCGGTCAATTGCCTTCTTGCTCATGAGGCATCCTCCAGCACCAATATCAATGATAGCATCAAAGATATAGTCTTCGATCTGATAGAGGGTATAGGCTGATGTCTTGTACTGGTCTTTGGATTCTTCACCTGAGTTCTTGGATTCTTCCTGTGTATTGTGAGCTTTTACAATCTTGTACTCTTAATTCTTGGCAGTAGTTGCAAGTCCTACTCTCAACTGCTATCTGAAGGCAGAGACTTCAGCTAGCTGTCCAAAAGTGGCATTGACCTTCTGTTCCTTGAGGTCCTTGTAGATGTCATACTGGTGGATCTTGGTCTTGCACAGCTTCTATTTCTTCTTGCTTTTGCTTTCTCCTGAGACTGGAGTAGTGCCTTCAATGATTTAGCAGGCAGCTTCATCTAACTCCATGTCTTGATCAATCTTCTTGGGTTGGGTCTTGCTTTGAATAGTGACAGCTGGGGTCTTCTTTGGTCTTCCAACTGGCTTGCTATTGCTCTTCTTGTTATAGGGCTTGGACTGGGTTCTGGTACCTTCAGTAGTAGGGTAGAATTCAAGCTTCTCATAGTATTCTTCATCATCAGTATTACCAATCTCCTCAATGACTACTGCATTAGTTTGTTCTCTGGTTCTGCTAGCATTGCTTGGTTGGGCCTTGTGTCTTGTTTCAGTCATGCAATTCTTTGCATAGTGGCCTTCTTCTCTACATCTGAAGCATGTAATATTTCATTCTTCTGTAGTGGCTGCAAATCTCTGTACTGGTCTCCTGTTGGCACTTTGGACTTCTCTAACAACATCACCAAAGTATGCAGTCATCTTGGTGAACTGCTTGATGAGTTCCTCCACTGGGTCAGCTTTAGCTATCTTGGGGATAGGTGAGGTTGGTTGTCTGTTTATAACTTTGGCAGATATGATACTAGTTGGCTTTGATGGCTCCATTTTGATGCCAGTTATTTTCTCCATTGAGTGTTCAGCAGGGTGTCTGGTGGTCCAATATCTCTGTGCAAAGACCACTTTCTGATCAAGGGTCAGTGCAGCTGGGGTAGACTAGATTGCTAGGGCAATTTCAGGGTGAACTCCTTTGAGGAAGGTTGAATCTGCTATTTGTTCCTTGAGGTGGTCTTCATAGCCAGCCAAGACAATCTGGTAGCAAATTCGGGTATAGAATGAGTTAGGATCTTCACTAAGTCTCTGACAGATAGTATTGAGTTGATCCTTGAGAGCTTGCTTGATCTCTTTGGTATAATATGTTGTTCTGAGGAAGACCTTCATGTTGGCAAGTTTGACTGCACTAGCATCAGCAATGGTGGCTGCATTGAACTTATCTCTGACAGGTCCTCTGAGGCTGACTGGTAGAAGAGCCAATTGAGTATCCACACCAAGGGCTCGTATGGCAGCAAATTGTTCAAAGTCTTCAATGAAGGTCAGGATTGACTCTTCAGTAGTACATATATCCATAGAATGTGGGGGGATACATTTCCATATTGTCTTGAATTCTTACAGGGGTGACTTTTATAGTCAGGGTAGTTGTTGTGAGGGTTGTTCGTTTTTTAGCTTAAAAGTGAGGGATTCATCTTGAATCACTAGCCAATGGGCACCAAGTTGTCATGTAGTAGTCGCTGAGTCCTTCAAATATGCCAGATTCTCTTCAAGGTATATCTCTTAGACTAACTCAAGTTTATTATAAGCAAGTTCTTATTGGAGTGCCTTCTCAAGGTCTTATAGTTCTCAAACTTCTTATCTTTAACTATCTTATTATCTCTTAGATTGCTTGCAAGGAAGTGTATATAAGTGAAACCAGAACTGACTTTATTTCAGAGGAAATAAGAGAGGTATTTATATAAAATATAATTCAATGATTGCTAAGATATAAAGCTAAATATAAATTCTAATAACTAAAACTACTAAGTTCCAGGGTTGGTACTGATGGTTGTATAGGTTCAGGATGCTGGCATTATTTAGTATTACATCAAAATACCAGTGCTGGAACAATTTCATATCACCTCAGAATACCAGTGCTGGCATTATCCAGTGTTACATGAGAATACTGGTACTGGCATTATCCAGTATAACAAAGAACTTAGAGCAGAAAGTTCAGGACCATAGGGGCTTTATCCTTGTCATCATCATTACTAAAGGAGATGAGATCCGCAAATTCATCATTTTTGTGTACTTCGTCATGTGTCTCGTATATATCAATGTTGCGTGGGATGACATCATCACTGATGATGTCATCACATTCAGCTGTGGTGGAGAAATCAGGAACAAGGAGATCTGGAGCTCTCTAGTCTATGAGGTTCTCTTCCATAAAATAGGGAACAAATGTGAGGTCTTGGGGAGGTCTAACCTGGATGCTTGGGCCTTGGAATACTGAGATCAATCCTTGCAGGAATTGATCTGAGTTGTCCTGGAGGATAGAATGCCAGAAGTTTTCTATTTCTTCACTGTTGAGAGTGATAGTGGACTGGGCTTCTGTAGCCACCCTGGCTTCTAGTGCATTGATATGATGGGATGACAGATCTCTGAAGTCTGAGACTCTAACATACTCCAAGTTGGAGATTGACCATGGTGCATGTCTAAAGATCTGATGGATCTTCTTAGCTGTCCTCATTTTGTGTATATCTATGGGGGTAGCATCTTATAGCTCTTAAGTGCTGGCCTGTGGGAACTCCCAGCAGAGGAGGTTTCCTATTTCATACTCTTGCTATATTTGGAGGCATTTGGTAGCAATGGTAATCCTTGTTTCCATCTTACAGTGGTAGAGAATAAAGTGATAGGGATCTGCAGTACCCAGGTTGATACTGGAAGTCCTTCTTGTGCAGGTCCCCATGGCTCTTCTGATATCTTGGAACATCCTTTCTTCAACCGAGGTGCCTTGGTGGTTCCTTGACATTAAGGTTTAGTGGGCAGCAGGCATTTTGTTTGTGGTAAATCTTTGAGCTATTTTGGGATTGGTGGTTCTTGTTGGTTACTGCTACTGTGGTTCCTTGATCCTTCTTTTATATTCTTTAGGATGCTTGTACTGTGGTCACAATGACTCACAGTTGGTCATCATTGCTCATCTTATATACCATATGATCTTCTTGTGCTCTGATCTGGTGGCTTGCAAGGAAAGGCTGTCTTCTGTGCTGATGTCATCATTCTGGAGTCATCATTACAATATAAGAAAACTACTTATACTATATATAAATTAATATATGTACTATTATATATAAAATCACCATCTATATCTAAAAACTCATTTCAATAAAAAAACTAACAATTATTTAATATCTAGATTTGTCTATTATACTACTAAATATTAATTTTTATAGTAGTTCCAATTGTGTAATTTGCCTATATTGACCTAGTATATTATATTTGAGGGCTCAGCTAGAAAGATTGATTTAAATCTATATAACTTTTTAGCTTACAGAAACCCAATAGCCAAACTGGATACATTTGATATAATATCAATCTCTACTATTATAGAAGAAAGAGTTATCATCAGTATTTGAATAGAAAGAGAAGTAATTATCTCATAACTTACCAATTACTCAATATCAGAAGAATTTCAACCAAAAGCTAGTATAGTACAGAATCTTCAACCAGACTTACTACTAGAAGATCTGATCCAACCAGATCAATCAGATCAACAAGACAATATAGATAGCCTTATCAGAAATATCAACAAACTTATATAAAAATTAAAAGATTTTATTACATAATCTCAGTTTCTCTTAGAAGCTCCATCAGTCTCTCCCATTAAATTACTATCAGAACTAGCAACTATAGAACTAAAAGAACTAGGAATAGTCTCTTCAAGAATACTCAGATCTACTGCATCCTGCTTAAGATCAATAACACTATTTTCAGAATACTCAAGAATCCCAAGCTCTAGCAATAACTTAGAAAGAAAATCAGAACTAAAATTAGAACTAAAATCAGAACTAGAAGACAGTAATGATAAAATAGTTACCTTAATACCAATCTTTGCAGAATACTCAAAAGAAGACCCAAGAGAATTTCTTAATGAAATTGAGAAAATTACAACTCTAAAGAATCTCTCTACTTAGAAAAAAAGTCATTATTTATAAGGCCTAACTCAGAGAACCAGTTAAAGGAATCTTCAACTGAGCAGCAAGTGATATACATTTAGATCTTAGAGCAGTTATCTATACAGCACTATCCTGAGAAGAAGAATATAGAACTATGATCTACTAGTTTATTGAAAAATATGCAGAAAATGAAATTTATTATAAGGTCCAAGAATCTATTATAGAGATAAAGATGAATCTTAGAGAACCTCTCAGAGTATTCTTTATCAGAATCTAGAAAAGAATGCATATTGCTGGGTTCAATATCACTAATGTCACATAGTAGTCGCTGAGTCCTTCAAATACACCAGATTCTCTTCAAGGTGTATCTCTTAGACTAACTCAAGTTGTTATAAGCAAGTTCTTATTGGAGTGCCTTTCCAAGGTCTTATAGTCCTCAAACTTCTTATCTTTAACTATCTTGTTATCTCTTAGATTGCTTGCAAGGAAGTGTGTATAAGTGAAACCAGAACTGACTTTATTTCAGAGAAAATAAGAGGGGTATTTATATAAAATATAATTCAATGGTTGCTAAGATATAAAGCTAAATATAAATTCCAATAACTAAAATTACTAAGTTCCAAGGCTGGCATTATTTGGTATCACATCAAAATGCCAGTGCTGGCATTATCCAGTGTTACATGAGAATACCAGTACTGGAACAATTTCGTGTCACCTCAGAATGCCAGTGCTGGCATTATCTGGTGTTACATGAGAATACTGGTGGTGGCATTATTCAGTGTAACAAAGAACTTAGAGCAGAAAGTTCAGGACTAGGGGGGCTTCATCATCATCATTATCATCATCATCACTGAAGGAGATGAGATTCGCAAATTCATCATGCATGTCGCGTGTTTCACGTATGTCACGTGGGATGACATCATCGATGATGTCATCACATTCAGCTGTGGCGGGAAAATCGGGAACAAGGTCTGGGGCTCTCCAGTCTATGAGGTTCTCTTCCACAAAATAGGGGACAAATGTGGGGTCTTGGGGAGATCTAACCCAGATGCTTGGGTCTTGGAATACTGAGATCAATTCTTGCAGAAATTGGTCTGGGTTGTCCTGAAGGATGGGGTGCCAGAAGTCTTCTACTTCTTCACTGTTGAGGGTGATGGTGGACTGGGCTTCTGTAGCCACCCTGGCTTCTAGTGCATTGATATGGTGGGATGACAGATCTCTGAAGTCTGAGACTCTAACATACTCCAAGTTGGGGATAGACTATGGTGCATGCCTAAAGATCTGATGGATCTTTTTAGCTGTCCTCATTTCACATATGTCCATGGGGGTAGCATCTTGTAGCTCTTGGGTGCTGGCCTGTGGGAACTCCTGGCAGAGGAGGTTTCCT
Source organism: Jimgerdemannia flammicorona (assembly GCA_003990745.1). Lineage (NCBI taxonomy): Eukaryota > Fungi > Mucoromycota > Endogonomycetes > Endogonales > Endogonaceae > Jimgerdemannia > Jimgerdemannia flammicorona. Next base: position 5,566 of record RBNI01000722.1, on the reverse strand, counting down.
ATTTCATACTCCTGCCACATTTGGAGGCATTCGGTAGCAATAGTGATCCTTATTTCTATTTCACGGCAGTAGAGGATAAGTAGGGGTCTGCAGTACCCAGGTGGACACTAGGAGTCCTTCTTGAGCAGGTCCTCATGGCTCTTCTGATGTCTTGGAATATCCTTTCTTCAACTGAGGTGCCTTGGTGGTTCCTTGACCTTGAGGTTTGGTGGGTGGTAGGCATTTCATTTGTGGTAAGTCTTTGAGCTATTTTGGGATTGGTGGTTCTTGTTAGTTGCTGCTACTGTGGTTCCTTAATCCTTCTTTTATATTCTTCAGGATGCTTGTACTGTGGTCACAATGACTCACAGTTGGTCATCATTGCTCATCTCGTATGCTGTATGATCTTCTCGTGCTCTGATCTGGTGGCTTTGCAAGGAAAGGCTGTCTCCTATACTAATGTCATCATTCTGGGGTCACCATTATACTAATTAAGGTCCAATGACTTTTATAAATAAAATTCTCCCAAACATAGTCCTATATGTCTACACTCTAGGTCTAGAAAGCCTGAAGAACAAGTAGATATAGCTTAAGGATTTTTTGATATTAGATAAGGAACTACTTAGAGTAATCATGATAAAAAAGATAACAAGAAAGACCTCTTGGTTAAAACCTTATAAGGACTCCTTGAAGAATATGATAAACCAGAGGAAAAGAAGTTAGCCAAGAAGTAGAAAAAAGAGAGAAATAAAATCCAAGACCTCAACTTCAAGTTGGACCAATTAGTTAGATAAATTGAAAAACTAACCATATATAAAAATTAGAGCTACTTATAGAATAACAGAGGGTACATACTACAAAGAAACCAAGACTAGCTATTTAGAGATAACAGAAACTATCAGCCATAAGAAGAAAGAAGGTACTCTATCTATAATAGAGTCCAAGTTTAATACTTCTACTATAGATAGTTTAGACACTATTACCACAGAATGTGATAATAAAAAGTGATTAAAGGAACTTAGAACAATAAAATTGAAAGAATACAACCCAGTACAAAAAGACTGAAGCTCACCCTGTCAAATATTTTGAAGAAGAGGATAATAACAAAGACTACAGTGATCTAGACCTATACTCAATCAAGGTCATCTATAGAAAAACAGTCTACCCAGCCAAGAAAATAAAGAGACCAGTAGAAAGGCCATTCAGAAATACCAGCAGAAGAATTATCTAAGAAGAAAATAAAGAAAATAAAAAAGAGCAGATTGAAATACCTCTCTGATCTCTCTTATCTTTTATTTCTGAAATAAATAACTACTACTAGAGGATGAAGAAATGAAGTAAGAAGAATAAGAGCCTACTGTTCCAAAGTCCAAAAAGAAGTATACCCTAAAGACTGTGACCAGATATATCTATAATGAAGTCTGGCAAAAGATTCAAGAAGTCAAGATAGAAGTCTTTCTCCTATAGTTTCTATAACTAATATCTACTAGAGTTCAAAACAAACTATTGAGAACCACTAGATCCAGTACTGGCCAAATCTCAATATTATAACAAAAATCAGTACCAACTATCATTTAGGCTGCAGAAAAATATATCAGCATATATATATCTATATAGTGTAATAGTGATCTCAGAATAGTAATATCATCATAAGAGACAGTCTTTTCTTATAAGCCACCAGATCAGAGCATAAGAAGATCATATGGCATGACTCACCTAGGCTACAAAATGAGCAATAATGACCAATCATGAGTCGTAATGACTATAAGATAGATATCTCAAGAAATATAAAGAAAGACTAGGAAACCATAGTAGCAGTAACTCAAACAAGACTCACAAAATCCTGAAATAGTTTGAAAGACTCATTATAAACAAAATGCCTGCTACTTGCCAAACCATAAGATCTAGAAACCACTAAGGCTTCTCAGTCTAAGAAAGGATATTCTAAGACATCAGGAGAGCTATGAGAGCCTATATCAGAAGAATTCTGAGTCTTAACCTGAGTACTGGTGACTCTTACCACTTTATCCTCTACTATTGTAAAATGGAGACAAGGATTACTACTGCTACTAAATATCTCTGAATATGGTAGAAATATGAAATAGGAAATCTTTTCTACCAGGAATTTCCTCAGGCCAGTCCTTAAGAGATATAAGATACTATTCCTATAAATGCATACAAATTGAGAGTAGCTAAAAAGATCTATCAGATCTTCAGGCATACATCTTAGTTAATCACCAACTTGGAATATACTAGAGTCTCAGACTTCAAGGAATTGTCAGCCTACCATACAGATATACTGGAGGCCATAGTAGTCACAGAAGCCCAATTCACTATCACTCTCAAAAGTAATAAGATAGAAGAGTTCTGAAATCCCATTCTCTAGGACAATTCAGATCAATTCCTGTAAGAATTAATCTCAGTATTCCAAGGCCCCAGTATCCAGGTTAGACCCTCTTAAGATCCCACCTTTGTCCCCTACTTTGTAGAGAAAAATATTATAGATTGGAGACCTCTGATCTCCTTGCTCTCTCTACTACTACTAAATATAATGATGTCATTGATGATGATGTCATCCCACTAATTGACATATACAAAATATGTGAAACATATAAAACAGATGGGATGCTTATAGAAACATTCACTGACCTTATCTCCTTCAAAGATATTCCAACCTCTAGCCTTGATGACAGTGATAAAGATGAAGTCTCTAGAATTCTGAACATTTTGCTCTAAGTTCTTTATGCAACTTTTGAAATTATTCTGGTATTCTGATCTTGTACAACTATTTATATGAGCAATTAAATTTATACTTACAACCTGAAGTTTTCTGTATTTAAATATCTTATTTATTTGGTTATTGAGATTTATATTTAGTTTTATAACTTAGTAACTATTGAATTATATTTTGTATAAATATCTCTCTCATTTTCTTTAAAATGAAGTCAGTATTAAAACACTCAAGCATTCAAGTACCCAACTACTCAAGAAGTACAAAAGTTCTAGTTCTCTACTTAATTCCATATAAGTAAATTTAAGAGACAATAGAATAGTTTAAAAATAAGAAGTTTAAGGACTATAAGACCTTGAGAAGACACTCCAATAGAACTTGCTTATAGAAAACTTATAGTTGATCTAAGAGATATATCTTGAAGAGAATCTGATATACTTGGAAAACTCAGCACCCACTATGTGACAATAGAGATATTGGAGGACAGAAGACAAAAATCCTCATTGATACAGGAATGGCTATCTGTATTACTGCTAAATAATTCCTAGACACCCTCCAGTAGCCTATTGATAGATCATCCAATCTCAGTATCATACATAGTAGCAGATAGAGCCTGAACTCAACCCCTTAGAGAAGTATGAAATATCACTATCTCTCTTAGATACATCCAGTTCTCTATTCTAAAAGCTGCTGTTACTAAAGCTATTACTTATAATATAATTCTTGGTACCAACTAGATAAAGAAAATGAATACAGTTATTAACATTGGCCAATAGGTGCTCAAATTTGACTATAGAAAAAAGAAGTATAGAATTAAGATAATTAGCTATAAGTAATCAAAGAAGAAGAAAGTTACTATCCAGGAAGAGTATATTAGTAGCAAAGAATCTACTATAGAGGAAGAGGAAGAATCTGAAGATAGAAATGATTCCAGACTTAATCTATAAATTAACCTAATAGATTACAGGCCAGAAGATAATATATAGACCAAAGATACTATCTCCATTACAATTAGAGCTATTACAGGATATATAAGCTAGAGAATACCCCATCTATCTTAAAAGATAAAAATATCTCAAACATTCCTCCAAGATCATTGGAATAAGGAATTTGCCTAGTATAGCCTGTCTTTAGTATAGAAAAAGAAAGAAGAAATACAAACATACTCTAAAGATATCTATAACTGAAGCTACCAAAATATAAGCAATTTGGGGCCAAGAAATATCTAATGAAGAAACCCCTGAACAAGAAGTCTCTGAATAGGAGAAACTCTCTGAACTTATTCTCTGAGATAATCTCTACTAGATATCACCTAAAGGTGATGTTCTCTAGAATACTGAAGAAGAATTAAGTATAGTTATCATTGTCTCAAAATGAGAAATACATCAGAAAGAATCTTTTAGCTAGGAAGATACCAGTATCTAAAAGTCTTTGCTCTCTTTGAGACTACTGCTATTAGTGCTACTTATTAGACCAGAATTCCCAATTATAATTATACAATAACTATCTTTTAAAAAACTATCATAATGTTGAAAAGATGAGCCAATATATAGACAAAATTACCTCACCTGAATAGAAGTATAGCTCTTAGCAATCCTTCCTCTAATGTATGATAAAAATAGATATCAATTTCTAAGACAGCAAGAAGTCAATAACTGAGAACTGCATTTTTGCTTCTTTCTCTGCTACCTTACCAGTCACAAGGTTTGGTAGGCAACCTTCTGAGTCCCCTTTCCCCTATTATTACCCCCTCTACCTTGGGTTGGTTTGCTGTACCTATATGGGCATGGTGGGAGGAGGGCAATGGTGATAAGTTGCCCCTTTATCAGTGTCGGATCAGTGTCTTCTCCACTTTTTCGTAGTTTCTGGTGTCTTCAGCTGCATCTGGAGTGCATCTGTTTTGGTGCAGTGCCTTCTTTCTTTTGCCATCACCAACAAGGTATTGTCTTGGTATGTCTCAGGCTATATAGGGAGTCGGCCAACCTTGGGTGTCAAGTGCTCAGTGTAGGTTACCTGCAGGTCCTCAGTGCCTATGGTAGGGCCCTCTGGCTTTGGCAAGCTTCCCGGCAAGCGTGGTTCTGGTGTAGGTGACTGCTTTTCAGGTGATGTCGGGATGGGAGGGGAGATAGCCATTACAGATAGGAGGAAGGGCAATTACGGTAAACCAGTGGGGTGCCAGGCTGGGGGTGGTCATCGGGGCTGGGGCGGATAATATTTCAGTGGGGTCTTTCAATTAGCTGGTGGAGGGTGGGGTGGTGCAGGGGCCAGCATCCTGGCTGTACCCAACTGGAACCGGGAGCTGACACGACAATGCGATCGAGGCCTGCAGGCTTGGGGAGTGGAACCTTCCTCATTTGGCAGTACCTGACTGGAACCGGGAGCTGACACAGTAATGTGATCAAGGCCCGCAGGCTCGGGGAGTAGGAGTAGGGTCTCTTCAGGTCCTAGCCCATGTGTAAGTCCTTTGAGGAAGGTGCTGCATGTAAGTCCTTTACTCACCTGCTTTGAATCCACTTTGCTCTCTGTTGGTTGGTTGGGGGGTTTTTTCTTTGCCTTAGGCTTTCTTTTGGGGTTCAGGGGGCTATTCTTTATTCAGTCCCAGTGCTGCTAGATCCAATGCATAGGTGTGCTCTCACATGTAAATGATGATCCAGCTCTGGTGAGCAGACAAGTCTAGTCTATGTCATGGGGGTTGATATAGCCGGTGTTCGACAGGCATAGCTGGAGTGGTGGGACTGCTGGACAATTTTGTAGCCTAGGTTAATGGGGGGATATTGTTTGGTGGGTGGTGGGGGAGGGTTTTGGCCTATATAGTCTAGGTTCCATTCCAATAAAAATCCGTGGGACTATGAGTCC
>RBNI01000721.1:0-27511 GCA_003990745.1 Jimgerdemannia flammicorona | reverse complement strand
AAAAAAAAAAAAAAAAGAAAGTTCCCATGACCACCGTTCTGAATTTATGTAGCGCCTGCGACCATAATACCTCAGCGCTGAAATGTATATGGAGTACGCCAATTTATAAATAGCGGTTGTGGGTCCGCACTTGGCTTCAAAATCAACGCATTAACTCCATACGAGTGTACAATTAAACGCAATCGGTCCAGGCCACCCTGGAAAAGGAATGCCAAAGAAAAGGTGTTGATTCCCTTCTTACACAATTGTTCATTTTTAAATATAATTGCAGCACTTACTTGCACAGTAAAAATTTGTTTGGGAACACAAGTAAGAGGTAGTCTGCAGTGGCAGTCTGGGATGGACTAGAATCATCTCTAGCCTGCAGTATTGTTGTCATGACTCGGTAAATGTGCTAGCCAATGGAACCGCGACGACTTCTAGCTAATCAACTCTCGTGTCCCTCGCAACTACATTGTATACATGTTTTGATTTATTTTGGGGATATCGCAGCAAGTCGGAATATCGACATTGCGTGGCGAATGGTCAGTTCGGCATAAGCGAACCCGACAGGTAGAATACAGTAAACAGGGAGGTGGGAGGGTGCGAAAACGGGATGAAGTCGCTAGTTGCAGGATTGCAGCGAAGCGGAGATGTATTTGGCAAATTGTATTTAAAGGGGAAAATGCAAGGTTACACAGATTTGACCATACCTATTGCTATTCCTACTCACGAAGCTAGCCAATGGAACCGTGGCGGCTGCTAACACTGGGCTAGCCAATGGAACCGTGGCGGCTGCTAACACGGGGCTAGCCAATGGAACCGTGGCGGCTGCTAACACGGGGCTAGCCGATGGAACCGTGACGGCTGCTAGCCAATGGAACCGTGGCGGCTGCTAGCCAATGGAACCGTGACGGCTGCTAGCCAATGAACCGTGACCAATGCTTCTAGCCGCCTCGGCTATAAGAATCCATTTCCTCACATACCACATCCCACACACTACAACACAACCACATACACACCGCAATATACACATACACACCGCAACACACACATACACAGCGCAACACACACACATACACACCGCAACACACACACACCACAACCAAATTAATCCAACCAACCAACTCAAGAATGGGTCTCATCTCCGCTGTTGTCGTCGGCACTGTCGGCACTGTTGTCCTGACCGTCGGTGCCCCCGCCTGCGTCCTTGGTGCTCTCGGCTTCTCTTCGGCCGGCATCGTCACTGGCACCACCGCCGCCGCCGCTCAAGCTTATGTTGGTAACGTCGCCGCCGGCTCTATCCTCGCCAAGCTCACCAGCTTGGCCATGGTCGCTCCCACTCCGTGAAATCGGTAGGTTTCGTGTGGTGGTTTGAAATTGCGAGATTTTTGGTTTGTGCCGCCGATATTTAACGTGTCTCATCCACGCTACAGGCACCTACTTGCTTGCTTGCGAAATGTCAAGCGCTGATGGTTATTTGTCCTGTAGTCAGTGTCTTGTTAGAATTCTATGTATATACATATTTAGTACTGGCTTGCCCTAAGATTATAATACATTATTTCAAATCTCCAAACATCAAAATGTACTACTATTAAATGGTTTTTGAATATATATATGTATGCTTTTTTACTGGACATGATAGCATATCTAAGACTACACATTGATAATATGTTTAGTGGAAAAAACGGGACAAATATAAAATTACATTGGAACCGACTAATATAAAATGAAACTCCCCACCTAATCCAATTCATTATCAAGGTCCTATCCAACCTCACTGCTTCAAATGCATCGATTCCTTATACAACCACCCTCCAATATCCAAACCCCCCCCCCCCCACAATGTCGCTTTTGCCTGCTTCCTCATCCTCACTTCTTCTTCATTCTCGCTGCCTCGAATGCAAAATCCGGCGTCCACTTCTCCCTTTTATCTCCCTCTTCTCTTCCAACGTCTGCCCCTCCTCGATCCGGCTCTTCTCCGTATTCGCCGCTGAGTCATTCCGTTCCATCAATGCAGCTGTCACACCGCCCCACAGTCGGTGCGCCTCAAGCTCCACGGGGGGCCGTCACCCGCGCAGCCATCGGTGACGCTTCGGCGTCGAACAACAGCTGTTTGTTTGGCCGACCCAAAGGCCGTGAAGTGCGTCTCTTTCCCCGCCACATTACAAACGCTGCCTTTGGTGTGATGGTGCTCCCCCCTTGAACCAAGGGCTTAGAAACGAATTCGAGAGAGGCGAGGCAGCCCGTAGGGGAGACGATTGAGGATGTGCCGCTTAGTTCCAAGAAGGGGCTGCTAAACGTATAAACAATACCATCTCAATCTCTTAGTCTAATTTTATATAACTATGTCTATAATAAAATTATATACAGAAATAGTCATCATTAGAAATTTCAGAGATATGTATCCGAATACAAGACACAGATTAACGGAAAGATATAAGAATAAAGCACAAATATTCTGCTGATCTAGTAAGACTTAAAAGTAGGCTAAATGTAAGCACAGAACAGCAGTGAATAAATATCTACAAAGCCTTACAAAACGAGCTAAGAAAATATCTACTATCTACTGCTAGACAGTACTCCACAGCCATCAGACTATAAAAAGAATCTATAATTATATTATAGGAATTCTGATAACTCTGCTAATAAGAAGCAGACCTCTCAACCTATATATTTGCTCAATCAGTGCTTGTGAGATACTTTCTGATGTGTGGGAAGGTGGAAGGATGCGGAAGCCTCTGAGAGAGCGAGATTTTCCCTATTACTCGTCGAGCTCGTAGAACGGCTCCGTCTCGAGCGCAGTGGTCGATTCCAGCCAAAACCTGGTGGATCCGTTTCGTGGGTTCTACCGTTCTGTTCTCCCATCTCATTGTGTCAATGACCGATGGCATCACACCCTGATAAATTTGTTTTGGACACTGGCTCTTGAGCCCATGCATCCTCTTATCTTGTACCATGGGTCATTTTGTATTTGGAACCCGTGACCAATTATACCCCACTTGACGAGAATCTTACGAGCGAGACCCTAATCATAGAGACGAGTTTCATATAACGGCATCCCAACTGCACTGCGAGCCTGCAAAATATTCAACCTCAACATCTCGCACACACCCACCCTCAATTTACAACCCCAATCCTTTTAGCCTTTCCCTTTTCTTCACGCCCTACGGCAACTCCTGTCCACCTACGTTGTGGACGATATCCACAAACTCAACGTTAAGCACAAAAACAAGCTGAACGCAGTCATTCATGTTCACAATGCTCGAGAGCACCAAAACGGGCAATAGCGATGAGAACGCCATCGTCGCAAAGTGAATCGTGGACGTTTGTGTCGAAGAATGTATGCTAAATAAAGGGGTTGTTGGAATAGGGTTGGTTGGATCGTGCGGGCTTTACCAGCGCCGTTTAGAGAATGCTCCGTGCGCCTGGGATCCACATTTTTTTTTTGAACTCGCGATTGGATCTCGATTAAAGCATTATATATACGTTCTAATACCGTCAATGTAATCACCAAAGCCTCTCCCCGGTCACCAAGATTACCGTGACTGTGGTACAATTCTTCCTCGGTTCGAACGATGATAACGGGGAAGAGAATGAGGAAAAAGATGATATATGCCCTCTCAATATATATAATCTTCCTTGATGTTTTCCATCGCAAACATGCATGTGAAGAAAACCGAGGCCCGTGCGTGCAAATACGAAGCCGTGCACAAGAAAAAGGCGGAGAATTTTAACTTTTCTTGCTGAACGATTCACAGGGTAGTGATCGAGGAGTGGTCATGGTAAGGGTATGGGCATGAGACAAGAATTAGTTAGGGTGGGCAGTGAAGTCCGCGGGGTAGAATAATATGTTCATTATTTTCTATTCCTTTGGTTTCGCCACAACCCCCCCCCTCTCTCTCTCTCTCTGCTGTGTGGAACGCTAATTGATTATCATTACTTAAATATTCTACCCTCTTTTGGGCTTCACAGAAAAATTCTTCTCCGAAATCGAATGTTGTGTTGTTGTGGAGGCTGCTGAGGAGGTAGAGATGGAGCTCTTGCTTATATGATAGACGTCCTGCGGTTCCGCCGTCGGCGAATGTCTGCGAATAGTTGGAATAGCTAAGCCGCGTTGCTGATGTTGAGGTTGTGGAGAGGTTGAGTTGGCGTTCCTACCTATAAGACAGACGCCCCGCGGTGTCGCCTTCGGCGAATGGCTGCGAATTGATGGAATAGCAAAGCCGCGTTGGGTGTGAGTCGCTGATACTGAGGTTGTGGAGGCCGCCGAGGAGGTAGAGATAGCATTCCTGCCCATAAGACGGACGCCCTCCCCCTCTGCCGAACCGGATGCACTTTTCTTTTTCTGCGTGTAACGGGCCCTATCCTCCTCCGCCCGGGTCTGCAAGATGCGTCTTCTTCCTCCTCTTACTCGGCGATTGAAACTGGTCGTCCACGCCGGGTGCAAGCCGCTTGTTCCTGAACGCGCGGTGATTATCGACAAGCCATTCCTCATCATCATCCAGGACGGCTGCTGCCCGGGCGCCACGCGGATCTCCAGGTCGGCGTCGCGGGATCGTCTAAAATGATTGTGAATGATGTGATCACCTCTGAATTGAGTGTCGAGTGTTCTCGGATAGCACCCATGATGTTGCGAACTATATGCAAAGTTGAACAAAGCACGTTAAACGCGAAACAACCCAACATACAATCCCAAGAACTCGCCCACTACCACCACCACGCACCTATCGACAGCCCAATCCCCCTTTCTCCTCAAAAAAAATAACGCCAACACTTACATCCTTCTTGCATCCCTCTGCCCCGCGGGCACGGCCTGCAAGAAGGCCGAGAGGATTTTGAAAAAGCGGACCATCATGGCCCTGGTATTACGGCTGCTGAAGAGCTGGTAGCTGGCGGCCTTGGACACGGCGTACGTGATGTCGTCGCGGTGATGTGCTACGGGGAAACCTGCGAGGTCATCGCGCCAGCGCCGCCGGCGCTGTTACCGGATTTAAGCGTCGGGTCCACCAAAGTGTGACGGCCGTCCATGTAGAGCTTGAAGGACTGTACAGAAGAACAGGATTGGGATTGAGAACCAAAACCGGGTATTTTATTTTTCCCTAAACAAACACTTAAATGATCGAAGAACGACAGCGAATACAAACCTCCGTATAACCCTACAAACTACCGCCTGCTCGACCTCGACGAGCTGCTTAATGAAGTCGTCAACCTCCTGCCCAAACCTGCCGTACTGCATCAGAAAGGGTTGACATCAAACACGGCCAGCATGACGAGCCTCGCGAGCGTACCCTGTGTGGTCTTGAGAACTCGATGGGATCGATCTTGGTAGAGTGATTGGTGTCTGCAGCAGCGGCGTTCGTTGCCTCTATAGAACAATGGACCGCATGTTAAATCATCTACCTCCTCACATCAAGGAAAAAAACATGGTTCTCACAAAACCCACCTTTATCCCCATTCCCTTTCCTCGTTGTCTTCTTGCTACTCTCCCCCAGGATCCCCACTACTCTCCCCGTTCTCACCACCGGCTCGTCCCTCACCCGCCTCAAACCTGTCTGCCCACCACCTGATCTCGGCCTCGACCAGCGCCGTACACCGCTACTGCACGTCCGTCAAGCACAGCTGTCGCATGTTTGGCGAATCAGGCGACCGGAACAGGTTGCTCGAGAAGGCCCAGTAGGTGTTGCCGAGGACCTAAGAATATGAAGACGAAGAGGGTACCCACAAACATATCAGTTATCCGATTCTCGGCCCCCACCGCGAAGACGGAAAAAAAAAAAAAAAAAACTACCCACCACCCTCTTCGCCGCCTTCACGATCCTGACAGCCAGTTCGGGTGAAATTGTCGAGAGCTTAGTCGCAGCGCTCCTTAAGCTCCTCGACGGCCTCGGCGGAGTCGTGGCCTGGCTCCTCAGGCTGGATGGCGCGGCACCTCCACATAAGAGTAGAAACACCCATCACCACGTTCGAAGACCATGACCGTGTCCGAAGAATACTATAGGATAAGATGGCCTGTGAGTATAAGATGTGGCGAGTGTCTGAAAAAGGTCTTAAGTGAAGGGTCGTAGGGTAAGCTGTCAAGGTTGAAAAGTGAGGTATTATTCCTATTTGACGCGTCAAATGCAAACAACGGAAAGGGTTTCGGCCCTTACCAAAGGGCCTCATCAGTGCCCAGACCGGCTGTTAGCAGGAAACAAATGCTGCGGTATCAGGGTGGGGTTTGTGTGCTCAGCCTATTCACATAATGTTGAGAGAGAAAATCTACTTCCGCCCTGGACCGTTGATATCTTGCTGCCTGTCTCCTATGCCACCCAGCATCATATATTTATAGTGCCCACCTATCACAGGAGTAATGGACTTATCTTGGGTGGGATCTGGTACTCCAGCATCCGAACCTACGCATTATCTACAAGCTGTAGGCCAAGGTACCCCATTGGGAAGTTCGTCTTTTGAAATAAGTAAGCTTCTTGTGCAAACATATAGGACACTATACTCAACTTTTATGTGGCACTGACGACAAAAGAAAATAGGTGAATAGAGTGGTGGGGGGGATAGTACGACATTCATGCGTTTCAGTCTACGTCATAGAATATATTCATGAACTGGGATGAATATAGAATCTATGACCACTTTGAGCATCCTGCTCTCCGAGCATGTAGCGACCTTGCACGGAGGCGTTCTCATTCTACTTACCGAAAATGACCTATTAAGACCTCCGTATAACTTACGAGGTGGACCGGCGATGAAAATTATGAACGTAAATGTCCGATTGAAAGATAACTATCGTTAGATATATCATTCCAAGTATTCAGTGCATTCCTTTTTGGATATCAAGTCCAACGCCATCAACCGAATTGTCTTCCCCTCCCCTTCGTTTCATCCACCGGAAGGGATATCATACCCCTGAGTACCCCGCCACATACCCTCTTCCACACCCTTGAACTCATTCAACCTGCCGGCTCAAATTATCTCCGATATCTGCACCAGAACCACCATACGGCTTCATCCCAGCGCTCAGATCTCTTGGCGATAAACCCCGCACCACGCCTACTCCCGCGTCGCGATTCAGATCTTTTTTCCCCTTACCTCATCGACGGTGAAACATTTCACCCGAATCGGCCTCCCTTATGTCGCTGATATGTCATCATCATAGATCTCTTCACAAAATGAATAGAAGCAGGACCCCTCAAAGAAGCCAATGCCTAGTCAATGGCTGATTTTCTGAACAGAGAAAATATTTACTGATTCAAGACTCTAAAGTAGTGACAACAGACAGAGAAATGGAATTTGTGAACCAGCTCTTCAAGGTTCTCTACAAGAAGTATATGATACAGTACTCCAAGAAAATGAATAAGTAGAAAGAACCAACAAGACTCTTAAGAATGTTATCATTAATATCTGTAATAGCTATGAAAATTAAGATTACTATCTGCTACTAATATTATCTGCTCTTTGAGATATATAATTACAAAATATCCATTTTACTTCTTAAGAATTACTATTTAGAGAAGAAAGTTTTAAAGAAATTTTATCATCTAATAGAGATGCAGTATATAAATATAGAGATATGGAAACTATATCAGATAAGAAAAAAGACTAATAATTATATAATTAAGATATAGATATTATAATAGAGTAATGTGAAAATATTCAAACTTATAGAGATTATCAAAATAGAAAACAAAGTTCTTTAGTAGAAGCTTTATATATAATTACAAAACTGAAGCCTAAGTAAAAAAGATCTTACTTTATATATGATATAAAAGAAACCACCTTTTGACTATAAAAACTTTTAGATATAATTATTCCTACTATTATTTATCAAAACTAACTTAAGAATTATTATGATCAATAAATAAAATTTAATAGTAGTCCTCAAGATCACCAGTACTATTTAATAAGTTATAGAGAAATAGTAGTATTCAACTAAGCTCCTGACTATAGAGAAATTCTTTATAATATTTAAAGTATTATATAGATCTATATATTTATTATAAATTTCAGACGTTGAGATATATATCACCAAATTCAAATTAAGCCAGAAGATACCTCTAAGACTGCTTTCATGACCTCCTTTAGACTCTATAAATTTCTAATTCTATCATTTGATCTCACTAATATACCTATAAATTCCAGACTCTCATTGTAATGAATCATTATATATCTAAAAGCTACTGGAAATTTCAATGGAAATTCTGATAGAAATTTCTATAGAAATTTCTATGAAATTTTCAACTAGTAGTTATAGTTACTCAAAATAGTATAAATATATATAGACATATTATTTAGTTATAGTCTTAAATATATTTAAATACTCTCTATACTAAATATATTATAACCTCAGCTCTACTTTCTTTGAATATAAGAATAAAGCAGTATTCTTATCATAGAACTCTCAGATCTGACTTATTAATAATTCTGAGCCTAATCAACTTAAAATACAAAGATGATACTTCTATTAATATAAGAACAAAGTAACATCTGAGCTCTGCTATAATAGATAATTAGAACTCAGTGCTTTCTTAAAAACTTAGAGCTTAGGGCCAATAGTTACCATTGACTATTTATAATATATTAATTCTATTAGTATATAGTTTTATTATAATTTAGTAGTAGTAAAAGTTACTTTCTACTCATAAGTAATCTTTCTTTTAAGAATTTATTATAGATAATCAGAACTAGTCAATATTACTAATATTGTTAGTAATAGTTAAGAAGTATTTTCATTCTGAATATTTCTAAAACTCAAGCTAAAGAATCTAATAGAATCATTACTAAGTATACTAAAACTCATATTAACTAAGAGAAGTTTGATAAACTCAATAATGAAATCATTTAAGAAGTATTTAATATATATCTTCCTTATATTTAATAAAGAAGTTCTATACTACTGAACTTAAGGAAGAATTCAATAAGTTAATTAATAGTCACTTTTATGAGAAATATATATAAGAATCTATTAAGACTACAAGTAAATATTTTCTGAATCTTCTCTCAATAATTACTATTATAAATCCAAAATCTTTCTGAACTATAAGAGATATTATATCTATTAAAAGAAATCTTACTTCTATTATTGATTTCTCTATATATAAGTAAGAATAATTTAGTAATAAGAACTATAAGTTATTAGATCTAGTGAGACTCCTACCACATTATCCAAACTTAAAAAGATAATTGAAAAGATATCTGAACCTAATATTAGTAGTCTCAGTACTATTACAAAACCACTATTAAGAATATCAAGTCTATTAAAAATCACAGCAGATCTAATAGTTATCTCATCAAGACCACTAGTCTATAAGCTTACTCATCTTAGTAATATTATAGAAAAGTCAATACCAAATCACAATTAATATACTATAATAACAGAAGAAGGATCTCAATAATCTTACCAAATAGATAACAGAGATAGTAGAATAATATCTATAAATGATAAGATAGTAGTACTAGCTGAGTTTATGTATCTATTGATTATAGTTCTTCATATAAGAATCTCATTCTAGAATCAAAAGAACAGATTATCTTCAAAACCTTTATATTATCTAACTTTAGAATCTTTTCTTCAAACTCAATGAGGATATCAAGAACCTAGATATAGAAGAATATATAATTCTTAACAAAATAAACTCTGTATACTTTTAAGCAATCAATCAAAGCTGAAAAAGCCTCATCCTGCCAAAAGAAACTATTATAGACTATCTGGTGCCCTATCTCAATCAGATATATAAAGAAGTTTATGAACTAAACCTATTGAAAAATGGTAAAAGGTCTCAGAAAAAAGAAAGAACCTCTTTATAATTTAGAAGAAAGTGAAGTTTTTCACCAATATTGGAGAAGAATTGATATCTCAGTAATAGCAACAACTAGTAGAACTTCTTTATAAATACCAAGATATCTTTACTACAAACTATAGTACCTACCATACAACTCAATATACTACTATAGCATAAATATAGAAAATGCAATATCTATCTAGCAGAAGTCTTATAGAATACCCCATTACCTAAAGATATTTAAGAAAGAACACATTTAGAAACTCTTAGATAATAGAGTTATCTAGCCTCTGAGCTAGTTCTATACTTATTGTATCTAAGAAGAGAAAATGAAAACTCTGTATAGATTACAGAAAGCTCAACTTAGTTACAGAAAAAAATATCTACCTCTTATCTAGAATAGATTAATTACAAGATATCAGATACTTCTATAGTATAGACCTTTTTACAGAATTTTACAAAATCTCTATAGATTTTAAGGATACATATTTGGAAAACAGTCCTTCTTATCCTA
Organism: Jimgerdemannia flammicorona; assembly: GCA_003990745.1. Classification (NCBI taxonomy): domain Eukaryota; kingdom Fungi; phylum Mucoromycota; class Endogonomycetes; order Endogonales; family Endogonaceae; genus Jimgerdemannia; species Jimgerdemannia flammicorona. Next base: position 17,242 of record RBNI01000721.1, on the reverse strand, counting down.
AAAAAAACTGTTTAAATACCTCTAAATATCCTTTAGACTCTATAATATACCCCCACCTTCTAGAGAATAATGAACTCAATCTATGGTCCACTTAGTGCTCTAAATGAGTCAATTCAAATCAGTTCAAATTCATCACATGATCAATTTGAATTGCCAAATTTGAATCTCGATTCAAATCACTAAATTTATATCACATAAATCTTAGAAATAAAGCACAATATCTCTATGAATATTCATCCAAATTCAATGAAACAAAGTGTACTGTATTCGCCTAATTAAGGGCCTTCCAGAAATATAGGGTATACTGAATTTGGACCAGTATTTATAGAGAAACTTAACAAAACGTCCATAGGTCATAGTTGAGCCATGTTCTGTAAACATTTTTGTTGATTTTCTTCATGAATACTGGTCAAAATTAAATGAAACCTATATTTCTGGAAAGCTTTTAATCAGGCGAATATAGCACACTTTGTTTTGTTAAATTTGGATGAATATTTGTAGAGATATTAGGTGATTTATGTTGATTGTTTTGGTTAATTATTATTTTTTCCATTTGAATCAGATTCAAATCTGTCTAATTCAAATAAGATTTGAATCATACTGACTTGTTTGGAGTACTAAATCTACTGATCTACTATTGCTTGATTATATATATGTAAGTTAATACTATTATAGATAATTTATATATATTCTATCTTTTATATCTCTACTTAAACTATACTATAATAGTCTATACAAGTACTCAAACCAGACTCCTTATCTCTTTTGGTTAATAGTTATATTGAGTATAAAGTTGAGAAAATTCTTGACAAATATATATATTACAATTATACTAAATATCTTATTAAATAAATAGGCTATCCTAAGTATGATAGTACTTAGAAACCTATTGAAAATCTCAAGAATACTTAATGAGCTCTTTATGAATATGAACATTAAGGACAATGTTCTCTTTCAAGTAAGAGAGAATGTAATAATCCTCTATATTCTATTTTTTTTATTAAATTATTATCTTTTCTTTATTATATTACTCAGGAGAACATTCTAGAATAGCTTAAAATAGTATAAAATTACTTAGTTATTTACCAAGAATCTGTTTCCTAAATAGTTCTACTAAGATTCCATCAATTAATAATTGATACTTAGTAACTCTCTGTAATATTTTACTAAGTTCTACTAAGTATAACTTATTGCTTAATATCTAGCTTAGTGTAGTTCTATTTGTTTCTTTTTTTTTCTATTTCTCTTATATAAATATTCTCTCTAAATTCTTCAATAAAGCTCAGTTTAGTTAGTTATTACATATTTACTCAAATCTCCTATAGATAATAGAACTTTTCAAGTTCTATTACTTAAATCTAGTTATATATTTCTATTTGGACATTTGCTAATATATAATCTAGTCTCAGATTTCATCTGACTTAATTATATTAAAACTTTCTTATACTTTAATAAGTATGATTATTCTCTATAATAGATATTCTGAAAATAGTATTATTGATCTTAGACAAGGTATAGTAAGTCTGAGTATTTTTAAAGGAGTTATTTCTAATCCTTCTGATTCTATAATAGCTGGTCCTAATAGTAGTTTTATGAGAGAGACTGGTAGAGCTTCTGAGGGAAACTAAGATTGGATAATGAGGTTTTTAAGTTCTTATACAAGTTTATTAAAGTTTCTAGCAGAGCTATCTATATTATCTAATCGATCTAGTAATAAGTCTATTAGTACCAATTGAGAATTCTATACTATATTAGCTTCTGGTTAAGATCTTTCTAATGCTGAGAAATTGATAAGTTTTGAGATAATTACTTCTTTTCTTATCTAAATACTAGTAATAACTTATTCTTCTATAGTAATAGAAATAAGTATTATATATATTAAATATATCTAGTTCAGCTATTGAGTTCTTGTAAGCTAAAAAGTCATATAGATTTAATGAAAATCTTTTCAGTTAAGCTCTCAAATATAATATGCTAGCTCAATAGAGATAAATTATAAGATTGAGAAATTGATATAGTTTGGCTTAAGTCTCTAGCTACTTTGTTAAAAAGTAATAAAATGTTCTATAATTTCTGATTTTGATATTTAGTAGTATAGTAGTCAAATCTGGATATAGTAGTTAATTTCTCAGTATAGTATAATAATTTTTAAAAGTATGTGATTTCTAGCATAATAATCTTGGTGGACTTTCTTATTTGGATTTCTTAAATATAGTAATAACTCAATTTTGGTAGATAACTTAGATAACTCAGATAGTATAGATTTCTTTTTTAGCAAAGATATCAAAGACTGGCTTTATTTATATAATTATGAGTTTACTGTAAAGTTATATCAAATAGACTAGCTTTGTGGCAAGATATAGACATCTTGAAAATTATTGTAGAATATTTGAAAAAGATAAATAGAGAGAAGTAAGATGCAGAAATTATATATTAATACTAGCTCATATACTTTTATATATATTGATAATATTTACAAAATAATATAGTCAGGCTGCAGCTATTCTACTAAATTAAGTTACTATAATTAAGATATTTCAACACTCTTATTTAATGAGATATATCTCAGAATATATAAATAAAACTAAAATATGACTAACTAAATACTATTTAAATAATTAAAAAAGGTCTAACTTCTCTACCTATAAATATAAAAATAGATCAAGAATATAGTAGAATATTAATAATATAGATTCAGATCTATTTATAAATAAAGAGATATAAGTAATATTAGAGAGATATATATATTGTGATAAACCAAGATATATCACCTGAATTATACCTTAGCCAGATGACATAAACAATTAGCCAGATGATGTGAACAATTAGTCAGATGACATGAATATACAGTATAATAACCAGTAACCATTGTTGCAGAAACTGTATAAATAGCCAGACTACCAGATAAGATGTATCTGTGCAGGATCTGCACACTTGTGCTGGACCTGCACACTTGTACTAGACCTACACAACTTGCCATAAGTAGCAAATCTATAGTTAGCCATATAGCAACCAGATAGTAACCAACTTGTATAAATTACCCCAGAGATAAGAGTGAATAAACCTCAGTCCAAATTGAAGTGCAAACCAAAGAAGCCTCTAAAGATTGAGCATTGGTCCCCTTATTCCCACTCCAGTCTACTTTCTGATATAAAGCTTGAAGATTTTGCCACCAAGTTCAAGAAAGAACTTCACTACCTTTGGAATTATTGGTATGCTTACCAGACTAAGTCTGAAGAACCCACTGCTTAAGAAATAAGCTGCACTATTGGTATACTTGCCAGACTAAGCCTGAAGAATCCAAGTTTGCCACTAAGTTCAAGGAGAACTTCACTGCCATTTCCAAGTTATTTGCCATATTCCCAGAAAGCTGTCTTGCTCAAGCCAGTTTCTGATGCAACTTCATAGTGATCTATTTATGTAAACAAAGTCAGTCTTTGATGTAACTTTGCCAAGAGACTATTTCTAAGAAGCTGCCAGCACATTTCCCAGTTGAAGCTACCAATTTAGAAAGAATCCATGCCACTCGAGTTATTTCCCAGAGAGCCACCAATTTAGGAAGAATCTGCATCATCTGCTGTTTTCAAGTTATCTGCATTTCCAGAAGACCTATGCCACCTGAGTATTATTCCCAGAAAGCTTAAGTTTCTATATTATCTAAGTTATCTATGCCATCTAAGTTATTTGTTGTTCCTAGTGAGCCAAACCAAGTTATCCACCAGAAATTGCATACTTTTAGAAGATCATCATACTACATAAAGATTGATGTACCAAGACCATCATTTAAGAAGGAAAACTACTAAATTGTCAGACTGTCATGTATAAGAAAGATCATCGCACTACATATGAAATTCTACCAATTCCCAGATTGACCTAAAAAGAAAACCCATTCACACAAATCACCTCTACACCCAGAGAACCACCTCAATTAGGAAATTGACATACAAATCACTTGCAGATATCCAGCTTTAACTATTATACTACTAAACACCAAGGACCTCAGAAATCTTAGAACATTTTGTTACTTTTTGACAAAGTAACTAGGGGCTCAAGCCAAACTACATTAATCTCCAATCTTGTAATTTGCCTCCATTGAGCCAGGCATGTTATATTTGGGGGCTCAACTGGGAATATTTCAAAATCGACATGACTTTTCAGCTTACAAGAACCCACAGTCAAACTGGATACATTTGATACAACACCAATCTCTGTCACTACAGGAGAACCAGTTATCACCAGTATCTGGATAAGAAAAGAAGTAATTACATCAAGACTTACCAACTACCCAGTATCAGAAGGATCCCAACCAGAACCAAAAGGCAGTATAGCCTAAAATCTCCAACCAGATCAACTAGACAACACAGGTGGCCCTGCTGGAGATTTTGAAGAACTTGCACAAGAACTAAAAGATCTTATTACATAAGTCTGAGATCTTACAGCCAGACATTCCATACTAGTCCCATCAATCTCACCAATAGAACTCTTACCACAACCTCTTATAGAATTTGAAGTAGCTTCTATAAGAATACCTAGGCTTATTCTACTTCATCCAAGGTCCAGAACACCATTCTTAGGATACCCAAGCACCCCCATCTCTAGTAATAGCTCAGAAAGCAAATCAGAATCAGAATCCAGACCAGAATCAGAATTAGAAGGAAGTGATGATGAAATGGCCACCTCATTGCCAACCTTTGCAGGATACCCAGAAGAAGACCCCAGAGAATTCCTTAATGGAATTGAAGGAATCACAGCCCTGAGGAATCTCTCAGATAAAAGAAAAATTGCCATCTATAAGGCTCAGCTCAGAGAACCAGCCAGAGGAATTTTCCATCAAACAGCAGACAACTCAGATTCAGAACTAGTGAGACAGATATAAGCAGCAGTATCTTATGAGCTAGAATATGTGGCCATGGTCCACTGGCTCATCAAAAAGTATGCAGGAAATGAAATCCACCACAAGGCCCAAAAATCCATTATGGGGATAAAGATGAATCTTGGAGAATCACCCAGAGTCTTCTTTATAAGAATCTAGAAGAGAATGCATACTGCCAGGTTCAATGCCACCAACCAGGACATCATAGGTCCAATGATCTTCATGAATGGAATTCCCCCAAACATTGCCCAGTATGTCTGTACTCTAGGCATCAGAAGGTCTAAAGAGCAAGTAGATATAGCCCAAGGATTCTTTGATGTCAGATAAGGAACTACCTGGAGTGATTATGATAAGAAATAAGATAAAGAAGACATCCTGGTCAAAGCCCTACAAGGACTCCTTCAAGGACAAGAAAGGTCTGAAGAAAGAAGGCCAGCAAAAGAAGGAAAGAAGGACAGAAGCAAAATCTAAGACCTTAACTCCAAGTTGGACTAATTGGTTGGACAGATTTAAAAACTCACCACACATGAAAATTAGAGCTACCAAGACAACAGAGGATACCCATCACAGAGGAACCAAGGTTATCTACCAAGAGATAACAGGAATTACCAGTAAGAAGAAAGAAGATATCCTGTCTAAGACAGAGCTTAAGTTCAATACTTCTACTGTAGACAACTCAGACACTATGCCACTGAATGTGACAATAAAAGAAGTGACCAAAGGGACTCAGAACCACCAAACTGAAGGAATGACACTCAGTATAAGAAGACTGAAGCCCATCCTGTTGAAGATTTCAAGGAAGCAAGCAACAGTAAAGACTACAGTGATCTAGACTTGTACTCTACCAAGGTTACCACCCAAAAAACAGTCTACCTAGCAGAGAAGAGGAAGAGACCTGTAGAAAGGCCATCCAGGAATATCAGCAGAAGAATTATCCAAAAAGAAGATGAAGAACATGAGGAGGAATAGGTAGAAATATCTCCCTGAACTCTCTCACCTTTTGTCCTCAAGACAAATGAGCTATCACCAGAAGATGAAGAAATGGAACAAGAAGAATGGAAACCTGCTGCCCCAAAGTGCAAGAAGAAGTACACCCCAAAGACCATGTCCAGAGATATCTACAATGAAGCCTAGCAGAAGATTCAAGAAACTAAGATGGAGATTCCCCTCCTGCAATTTCTGCAACTAACACCAGCTGGAGTTCGAAACAAATTGTTGAGAACAACCAGGTCTAGCACTGGCTGGATTCCAATCCCTCAGCAAGAACCAGCTCCCATCTCTGTCCAAGCAGCTGAAAGACATGTTAGCACCTACCTACATAGAGATATTGGAGGACAAAAGGCAAAAATCCTCATAGACACAGGAGCAGCTGTCTGTATCATTGCCAAATGATTCCTGGACACCCTCCAATGGCCCATTGATGGACAATATAACCTCAGCATCATAGTAGCAGATGGAGCCCAAACTCAACCCCTTGGAGAAGTACAAAATATCACCATCTCTCTTGGACACATTCAGTTCTCCATTCTGAAAGCTGTTATCACCAAAACTGTCACCTATGATATGATTCTTGGCACCAACTGGATAAAATAAATGAATGCAGTTGTTGATATTGGTCAACAAGTACTCAAGTTTGACTACCAAGGTAAGAAGTACAGAGTTAAGGTGACTAGTTATGAGCAATCAAAGAAGAAAAAGAAGGTCACTATTCAGGAGGAATATACCAGCAGTGAAGAGTCTACCACAGAGGAGAAAGAAGAATCTGAAGATGGAAATGATCCCAGACTTAATCCCTAAATTAACCTGATGGATGACAGACCAGAAGATAATGTATGGACCAAGAACACCATCCCTATTACCATTGGAGCCATTGCAAGAGAAATCAAAGGATACCTTATCTATCTCAAGAGATACAAGTATCCTGAGTATTCCTTTAAGAATATGGGAACAAGGAAATTACCTGGCATAGCCTGCTCAGAGTATAGAAAGAAGAAGAAGAAATGTAGATATGTTCCAGAAATACCTGTAACTGAAGCTGCAGAAGTACAAGCAATTTGGAGTCAAGAATCATCTGAGAAAGAAACTTCTGACCAAGAAGTTCCTGAACAAGAAGCACCTGAAGAAGAAGAAGTCCCTGAACTCATTCTCTGGGATGATCCTCACTGGACACCACCCAAAGACAATGACCCTTGGAATACAGAAGAAGGACCCAGTACAATTACCATTGTCCCCAAGAAAGAAACTCACTAAGAAAAGACTTTTAGACTAGGAAGATATCTACACCAAATGGTCTTTCACTCTCCCTGAGACTACTGCTATCAGTGCCATCTACTAGATCAACAGGAGAGACAGAGACCCCAGAGACCAGAATCCCCAAACACAGTTGCACAGTCAACTACCTTTCAAGAGGTTACCATTAAGTTGCAAAGCTGATTCAGGGGACAAGGCCTCTTCACTCAGACAGAAGTATATCTCTTGTCTACTCTTCCACTCACTTACAACTAAGATGGATACCAATTTTCAAGACAATAAGAAATCAACAACCAGGAACATCATTTCCAAGCAATGGGGTATTGCAACCATAGAAGACATCCTAACTACCAAGATTGCAGACATCAGAAGATTCACCTTAGTCATGATGTTGCAATCTATACTTTGAAGAGAGGAGACAATAGAGGCCAGATCTGAAAAAGCCAGACCAAGAAGCTAGGAAGAAGAACCCTCAAGATCTACAATTTGGAAGAAGACATCCTAGCTCTCATCAGATATGCAACCTGCTAAGAATGGGCAGAAGATGCCACCAACTTTATGGAAGCCCTAGACCCTACAGAAAGAAGAGGAATCAACTACCTCCAAGACCCCTCCACTGGAGTCAGATGGCCACACCTCAACCTCAGAGCCTAGAGGCTCTCTGCTAGTAGAGCCTCAGTACTAGGATAGTCTGAACTCAGCAAGGACATTGCCCAGTATGCCCTGCTACATCCCAAGGCCAAACCTCTGACCAAAGCTCACTCAGAAGATATAGGGTATGATCTTTACAGTCTAGAGGATGAATCTATCAAGCCTGGAAAAACTTTCATGATCAGAACTAGACTAGTCATGCAACCACCTCAAGGAGCTTACATCTAACTGACCTCAAGGTCTGGACTTGCCAGACAAGAAATAACTGTGGAAGGATGAACCATTGATCCAAGATATATAGGTGAAATCAAGGTCATTCTACACAACAGTTGTACAGAATGGTACTGAATCATTAGAGGGCAGAAAATTGCCCAAGCAGTCTTCATGAAGGTCAAGACCTCACAACTACAGAAAGTCTCTGAATTAACTGAAGAAACAAGACAAGTCAAAGGATTTTAAAGCTCAGATAAGAAGGAGGTACATCTCCTTCAAGTCAACCACCTCAAGAGGAATGTTTCCCAGCAAGTGTACCAGCAACTAGTCAGACTGCACAAGAATCTTATTCTGGAGCCTGGAGAACAAACTACCTTCAAAATCTTTGCACCACCCGACCCCAGAAATCTTTTCTTTGAACCCAAGAAAGATATCCTATACCTGGACATAGAAGGATATACATTCCCTGACAAGATGAATCCAGTATACTCCTGAGCAACCAACCAAAGTTGGGAGACTATCATCTTGCTGAAAGGAAATATTATAGGACATCTGGTGCCTTTTCTTAACTGAACTCATAGGGAAGTTTATGAACTAAACCTATCAGGAAATGGCAAAAGGTCCCAGAAGAAAGGAAAGGCCCCTCTGCGACCCAGGAGACAGTGAAGCCTTCCACCAACATTGGAGAAGAATTGACACCTCAACAATAGTAACAACTAGTAGAACTTCTCAATAAATATTAAGATATCTTCACCACTGATTATAGCAACCTACCATACAATCCATTATATCACCACAGCATAAATACAGGAAATGCAACACCTATCTAGCAGAAACCTTATAGAATACCCCATCACCTGAAAACATTTGAAAAGGAGTACATTTAAGAACTCTTAGACAATAGAGTCATCTGACCCTCTATCAGCCCCTGGGCCAGCCCTATACTTATTGTACCAAAGAAAGGAGGATGGAGACTTTGTGTAGATTACAGGAAACTCAATTCAGTTACTAAAAAGGATGTCTACCCTTTGCTCAGAATTGATGACCTTTTGGATCAGTTACAAGATGCCAGATACTTCAGCAGTATGGACCTCTTCGCAGAATTCCATGAGATTTCCATAGACCTCAAGGACATTCAAAAGACAGCCTTCCTTGCTCTAGAAAAGCTGTTTGAATACCTCTAAATGCTCTTTGGACTTTGCAATACACCCCCATCTTTCAGAGGATGATGAATTCAGTCTATGCCCCCTTGATCCACTACTGTCTGATTATATATATGGATGACTCCAACATCTACTCAGTGAATTTTGAAGAATACCTACACCACCTAGAGGAATTCTTCAAGCTCATCCACAAGAACCACTTGAGACTAAATGCAAAGAAATGCTACTTTGGGAAACAGAAACTTGAATTTCTTGGATTTATAGTTTCAAAAGAAGGAACCCATACAGATCCAAAGAAAACCAAGAAGATCAACAATTGGCCAGTACTCAAGATCCTGAAGGAAACACTATCATTCCTGATGCTAGTATTCTACTACAGAAGGTTTATCAAGGATTTTGCCCAAATCACTGCTCTAATCTAAATCCTTCTTAAGAAAGAAGTACCATTCAAATGGACAGAATCATAAGAAAAAGTCTTCAAAGAACTCAAGAACCACATGACTACAGCACCAATCCTTGTATACCCCAATCTATAGAAGTCATTCAACTTATATACAGATGCTTCTAAAGATGGCCTTGGAGCAGTTCTAGCCCAAGAAGGACCCAATCAACAGCACCATGTAATAGCTTATGTAAGCAGAGCTACCAATCAGCAGCAGATGAACTATAGTAGCACCAAACTAGAATACCTTGCAGTCATATGAGTAGTCACCCTGTTTAAGCATTACCTCATTAGAAAAAGATTCACTCTGATCACAGACCATGTAGCTTTTAAATGACTATTCAACCACAAGAAACCCACCAGAATCCTAGCCTGCTGGATCCTTATTCTTCAGGATTACAAAATTACCATTATCCACAAAGTAGGGAAAGCTCACAACAATGTTGATGTACTTTCCTACCAGCCCCAATGAACCAGAAGAAGGGTATCCTGAGGAACTACACCCTAAAGAAAGCTCCCCAGACCATCAAGGCACAAGAAGATCTCATCTGAAAAGAACATCAGAAAGCTCACTAAGGACAGGCAAATATAGAAGAGAAGTTGTGAACAACACACCAATATTGGCCCAACCTTAGAACACAAGTCCAGGACATACTCAAGAAATGTGACACCTGTCAGAAGTACTAAGGAAGGAAGAACTATCAAGCACTACTGCAACCAATTGTACCACCAGACAACATCTTTCAGAGATGGGGAATAGATGTAATCAGACCTCTACCAGTTACACCAAGAAGAAACAAATATATCCTTATATTTGTAGAATATCTGACCAAGTGGCCTGAGGCTTTCCCAATAGAAATCACAGATGCCTTAACCATTGTAGACCTTCTCTATAGACTCACACTCAGATATGGACCTCCAGAAGAACTCATCTCTGACTGAAGCACAGAATTCATCAACAACATAATCATAAATTATGCCCAAATTCACAAGATCCACCTCAAACGAACTACATCATACCACTCTCAGACCAATGGCATGACAGAAAGAATGAACCAGACCATCAAGAAAAAACTTGCCCAAGTCAATCCTACCAATTGGAACCTTTGCTTACCTGAGATCCTATGGGAAATTCAGAATACCCCTACTACCTCTACCAAATAGAAGCCATTCAAAATGATGTTTGCTAAGAAAACCAGAACTGCTGACTATGAGAATCTCAGAGATCTCCTCAAGAAGGCAGAACAGTTATGTAATCAAGCCTGAGGTCAGATTATCAAAGCCCAAGAAAGACAAAAGAAGTACTATGTATAACCAGAAACAGAAGGATCAAGAGATCAAGATTGGAGATCAAGTACTAGTTTAGAGAAGTATGATTGAAACAAATTTTGCTGCCAAACTGGAACCCAAATGGGAAGGACTTTATCTTGTACACAATATCAGAGGAACTAGCATCTATTTAAGAAGCATAGATGGACAAACCCTCAGGACACCAGTATATATCAATTGCCTCAAAATATATCTTTCCCCACATCATAAATCAGAGAGTTGACAACTGCCTTCAAACTCTTGTCCTTAGCTCATTTCAATCACTGCTAGTCCCCCTACTCCAATTCTGAGAAGTCAATGGGAATATTCTTCAGAAGATCCAGATTTATCAAGAGAATCTTATCCTGGCCAGATGATTGCTACAGGTCAACTAACTTCAGGCCCATTATGCAATTGGAGAACAATTGCAGAACCTCCCAGTCTCAGAACAAACATATATCAAAAACACTACAGGACTATTAAGGAGAGATATCACTGCTGCAGACAGACTGTATACCCTTTATAAGTGAAACCCTATAGCCCTGATGTAAGCACAATTCTCCTGGTATGATATACAAGAAATAAACCTAGTCACCTACCTGAGCATTATCAATGCTGTTGAAATCCTATTTCCAGAAGAAGAAGAAGAACCCTTAGAATGGAGCAATCATGGTACAGATGACAAAGATGATGGAATAGATATTGATACAGAAGATGCTTACCCACACTGGGATGATAACTAAAGGACAGTCTGAGGACAGACCATCCTTTAGTGGGGGCTGATGTGACAAACCAAGACATATTACCCAAATTATACCTTAGCCAGATGATGTGAACAATTAGCCAGATGATGTGAACATACAGTATAATAACCAGCAACCATTGCTGTGGAAACTGTATAAATAGCCAGACTACCAGATAAAGTATATCTGTGTAGGACCTGCACACCTGTATCAGACCTACACCCTTGTCAGGATCTGCACAACTTGCCATAAGTAGCAAATCTATAGTTAGCCACATAGCAACCAGATAGCAACCAACTTGTATAAATTACCCCAGAGATAAGAGTGAATAAACCTCAGTCTGAATTGAAGTATAAACCAAAAAAACCTCTAAAGATTGAGCATTGGTTCCCTTATTCCCACTCTGGTCCACTTTCTGATACAAAGCTTGAAGATTTTGCTGCTAAGTTCAAGAAAGAACTTCACTGCCTTTGGAATTATTGGTATGCTTACCAGACTAAGCCTGAAGAACCTGCTACTTAAGGAATAAGCTATGCTATTGATACAATTACCAGACTAAGCCTGAAGAATCCAAGTTTGCTACCAAGTTTAAGGAGAACTTCGCTGCTATTTCCAAGTTATTCACCATATTCCCAGAAAGCTGCCTTGCTCAAGCCAGTTTCTGAAGCAACTTTGCAGTAATCTGTTCACATAAATGAAGCCAGTCTTTGATATAACTTTGCCAAGAGACTCTTTCCAAGAAGCCACCAGCACATTTCTCAGTTGAAGCTGCTGATTCAGGAAGAATCTGCACTACCCAAGTTATTTCCCAGAGAGCTGCTAATTTAGGAAGAATCTATGTTATCCACCATTTTCAAGTTATCTGCATTCTCAGAAGACCCATACCACCTAAGTATTATTTCCAGAAAGCCCAAGTTTTCACATCATCCAAGTTATCTATGCTATCTAAGTTGTTCATTGTTCTCAGTAAGCCAAACTAAGTTATCTGCCAGAAATTGCATACTTTTGAAAGATCATCACACTATACAAAGATTGATGCACTAAGACTGTCATCCAGAAATCGCATACTTTTGGAGATCACCATCACCTAAGAAGGAAAACCACTAAATTGCCAGACTATTATACATAAGGAAGATCATCATACTATATATGAAATTCTACCAATTCTCAGATTGACCTAAGAAGGAAACCCATTCACACAAATCGCCACTATACCCAGAGAACTATCTCAATTAGGAAATTGATATACAAATTGCTTACAGATATCCAGCTTTAACTATTATATCATTAAACACCAAGGACCTCAGGAATCTTAGAACATTTTGTTGCTTTTTGACAAAGTAACTAGGGGCTTAAGCCAAACTACATCAACTCCTAACCTTGTAATTTGCCTCTATTGAGCTAGGCACATTATAATATATAATATATAAAATATAGTAGGAGGCTTTTTAATACTCTGAAAAACTTTCTATCATCACTATATTATTATTATTATTTGCTGCTTACTGGTATATAGTTATTGCTTACTGATATAGAATTATCTATAAGTCCTATTCCTTATATACATAAGTTAAACTTTATCTTTAGAAGGGCTTTAGTCAATAAATCTGCTGTCATATATTCTATCAGAATATATTCTAGATATATTATACTATTTTTTACATATTTCTATATAAAATGATATTATATATATATCAATATGTTTAATTTTTATATAATATATAGAGTTCTTTGCTATAGTAATTGTGGATTAATTGTCTTATTAGAGTAGCATAGAGTACTGTTGTTTATATTCTAACTCCTTTAGTAGTTCCTGAAGCTATATAACTTCCTTTGTTGCTATAGACAGCACTTAGTACTCTGCTTATATAGATGATATTATCACTAAAGATATATTATATATTTGTTATAAAATAGCTCTATTTTTACTAATTTTAAAGAGATATCTGATCATAGACTATCTGTCATCTAGATCATTGACCCAATTGATATTATACATATATATCAGATAACCTTATAGCATTCCTACTTGATCTATTACTACTTAAATATAGTATATAATATACTATACCTTTAATATATCTGAAAATGCACTTGATTTCTATCTAATATAAATTGTCATACATAGCAGAATAAGTACTACATCACTTTATTGACTGTATATAAAATATCAGATCTTATTCTAAATATAAGATATATGAGAGATTCTATAGCTTACTAATAGAAGATATTATTATCTTCAGACATAGTATTGCTAGACTTCTTTAGCTTTACAGATATCTCTATAAAGGTTCTGATAAGTTTGTATTTACTCATGTCAAATCCTTCTAATATGAATATATGTGGCTTATGATAGATATATAGTATATTTATACTTATTATATATAATTGATATTCCAAGAAGATAAGATACATTACCTATATCTATTATCTTGAATTCCTGATATAGTATTATCTTTATATCATTAATCTTACTCATTATCCTGAATAGAATGATATTATTTATCTAAATTTCTAGGTATACCCTTTCTGAGGATATATACTAGAGATATAAGTATGAATCAGCTTTTCAATACTTAAATCTATTGTCAAAGAGGTATTTGTCAATTTTTCAGTTCTATAGCCTTACTTTTTATTTGATACTATAGAGACCTTTATATAATTTATATAATTTATATATGAGCTCCTTTTGCTTATTATTATATAGTTTATATCTTTATAGTTGATAAATTTATAGCTCTGTATCTATATTACTATTCAAGAAGACTATCTTAATATCTATTTAGTAGATCTTATATATAATTATATTTGGCTCTAATTATAAGAAGTATTCTAAGTAAAGTAAGCTTAAATATCAGAGAGAAGATCTTATCAATATCTATATCATATTTTTGTAAATATCTCTTTACCACAAATTGAGTCTTATACTACTCTATGCTACTACTGCTAATATGTTTAATTTTATATATCTAGTAGAATCCTATTGCTTATCAATTCATCAGAAGAGAGACTAGATCTCAGGTGTTATTCTTAATGAATAAACTATACTTCTCATCTATAGTCTTTTTTTACTTCTTTTTATCATTTAAGTATATAGCTTTTATTATAGTTTACTGGCTCACTAATTATTACTATATAGGTATACTTATAGATATAGTTTATATAATATTATTTATGATATATAAAATATCTTAGACTAGTCCTAATAATCTCTTAAATTCACTTTGATATTATTTTATAGTCTAGATTTACACTTTTTTTTACCTTTCAGAGAGATATCTTCATTATTGTTCTCATCTGTAATTTCTATAATTCTTAGTTCTGATAGTCTTATATATTAGTATATATATGAGTTATACTAGCACTGATATATATATTTGAAGTTAGTATAGATGTTACTAGCTATACTGTTGGGTTGATAGAGATAGAAATTTCTATATAAATTTTCTGTTCTTTTGTCTTCTTGAATTGAATGTTGTAGGAGATAATGATGTGACATTTTTGTAGATTTTATAATCTATAAGCTGCTCTATTATATCTAAGGAATATATATTTATCTATCTTAGGCTCAAACTTACCTTTATTACTATCTTTATTCAGGATATAAGCCTTGCTTCCAAATATTTATAAGTATGAGATATTGAGCTTAGATCTACTTTACAATTCTTCAGAGATAAGATTACTATTGTTTCTAAATTTGTTAGTTCTAGATTGCTAATTATTGCTGAATCTGCTAGATTTATCAGAATCCTTACTTAGAGCTTAAGAAATATAATAATTTCAGATATATACTACTATATTTACTACTTTAGCCCAAAATGAGTGTAATAAGCTAGCTGTATTTATCATCATTTAAGCTATCTCTACTACTATTCAATTAAAGTATTCTACTATACTATTCTATTCTTGTATATAGTGAGCTATTATATTATATTAGATACTATACTTCTTCAAAGTATCTAGTACTCCAAATAGATGGAATTGATCTGGATGAGATTTAATTCAGATTCATTATATGATAGATTTGAATCAATTCAAATTAGTCTCATGATCTGATCTGAATTGATCCAGATTGATCTGGATTAATCCAGATTGATTCATCTAAATTGATCTATCTGGATTGATCATATGAAATCTTTGATGACATCACTCTTTCTTTTGTTCATTTTTTGTTCTGTTTTTTATCTTGCTACACTTTGGTAACATCACTCTTTCTTTTATTCCCTCTCTTCTTTTGTTCTTTCTTTGTTCTTTTTCTTTGTTTTTTTTTCTTTCCTGCCACATTATGAGCAAACAAAACAGCAACCCTTAATCATATATTGGTCCAGTCTACTTATTTTTTTACTCTGCAATGATCATCAAAAGAGTATTCAAGGTGGAAATATACTCTCTACTGATAATGTTAGATTCTTTCTTATATAGATAGCATATAAGCTATTCATTAAGAGCCAAAGGAGTGATGGCAGTAGTAATGGCAGTGGTAATGGTAGGGATAAGGGAGAATTCTGGCAATAACTCATAGCAGCTCTTCAGACCTCAGAATTTATAGACCTCACAGCTATATATGTGGTAGCTTTTTAGAGCAGCTGCTAGTAAATATAGGTTACTTATTCTGCCACCACTTGTTTACTTATATTTACTTTTTTAATTTCCCCTAGTATAACCCAATTCACCTTGTGCTTTTTTTAGAGTCCACAGTTCTACAGTAAGATCTGCTGACTTTATTCACAATATCTGGTCAAGATGAAGAAAGGCTGACAGATATTGCAGGGCATGTCTTTGATAGCTAAGCTATTGAGTCAATATATTATATAGTAGAGGTCTCAAAAGGAACAGAAGCAAGCCTTCATAAGCAATCTTATATAACTCATATAACTCATTGATATACAACTTGCTCACTTATGCTCTTTTTCTGAAATACTCATTTTTATGTTTTATTTAACTTCAATTTTATATGGTCTCCTCTAAAAACACCCACATGATACCTACATGCAATCTGTCTGCATACAACCCATCCACATACAACCTGTCTATATATAACCCATCTACATACAACCTATCTACATATAACCTGTCTGCATGAAACTCATCTATATGAAACCCATCCACATACAACCTGCCCACATGTAACCCATCTGTATACTTATCTCAATCTCTCAGATTAGGGCTCAGTTCTATTAGAAAGGAGAGTTCAAAGTTATCTGAGTTCAACTATGTCTGGCATCTGATCAAATAGAGAAATTCAAGAGCAAGATGTTTAGCATAAGCAGTATTAGTATATTTAAATCAGAGCTAATCATTCTCAACCAAGAGGTCCATTGGTCAGCAAGAGTAATCAATAATGAAGAGAACTATATCATTATTAATAATTATAGAGAGATAATTACAATAGTGGCAAGGAATCTCTATAGTAATGAGCTTTACTGTCACATCAATGAGATTTATAAGAATTGTGTCAAATACTAGGTGGCAGGAAAGAGAGAGTGAAAAAAGCAAGGAGGGGGGGTTTGGACAGGAATTGAGTATACTGCAATACTGGTAAAGGGTGGGTTCTAGAGTTCTGAAATCCCCCATACTCATCTCTCTTTTTTTTTTTTTT
>RBNI01000720.1:0-27515 GCA_003990745.1 Jimgerdemannia flammicorona | reverse complement strand
AAAAAAAAAAAAAAAAAAAAAAAAAAAAAAAACCTACCTTTAGCACATACTCTATCCACAATCTTCGCCGCCACCTTCGCAGCCTTAGGATTCATCTTATGCACTACCTTCCCTTTCTCGTTCCTCTTATTCTTTTTCTTTCTTCCCCCCCCCTCTCTTCTACTTCCTTTCTCTTTAACCTCCATATTCCACACGCCTTCCTCCACTTCCTCAAGCTCTTCATCTTCTCCCCTTGCTCTCCCTGCGGCGCCCATGCCGCTACCGCTCGAGTGAAGTATGGCGACTCTGAGTGGCGGCCACCATCGGTGGAACTCCTTGACCCATTGTCGCATGACAGTGGCCGGGCAGACGACGATGCAGGGGTGACGCATGAGGTCTGAGTGGTGCAGGCCGGCGAGGAAAGCTATGATCTGGATGGTTTTGCCAAGGCCCTGTGGATTACCGCGAGATGAAAGATGGAGATTGGTTTGGATTGGGCATGCATCTCGTTCGGCCCCCGGACAACCCAAAAATAACACGTACCATCTCATCACCCACAATCCCGCCAGCCTCTTGGCAATGCAGTTCCCACAACCATTGCACACACGTGCGCTGGTAGTCGAACAGGTTGCCGTACACGTCAGCGGGGACGCGGAACCCGCCGTCGAAGATCGTGTCCTCCTCCGACGGGTGAGGCTCGGCGATTTCCTCCGACGGATCGAAGCCCGCGCCCAGGCCCGCGGCCTCGAGCTGTTCCGGGGTCAGGTCTGCTGGTGTTGGAGGGATGGTGGCAGGGTCGGGCTGGGGGGGTTGGTGGGAGTGAGGTGAGAATGGTTGGTGTTTGTGAGAAGAAAATGGTAAAAGTGCGGGAGAGAGGGAGGTCGTACCTGGCTGAGACGATAGCGGAAGAGGCGGCGTTTGCGAGCCCATTGGTCAAGACGTTTCTGTGTACAACACATCAAGGGTCAAAGAGACAATCGTCAATTACGAGATCGCACACGTCTCGCATCGCAACAGCTAGATACCCTTGTTTCTCGTCCGTGCCCCTACATACCTGATAATGCACTTCATCCCCATCATCCTCACACAAAAATCTATACTGATCCGACCCCTCAAAGTATTTCCCCCTCCTTCCCTTCCCCTTCCTCGCCTTCCTTCTTCCAAAGTCCATATCTCCCCTCTTCTCGTCCTTCACCTGCCCAATTACTTCCATCCCCGTTTCTTCTTCCCCTTCCAGCCCAACTGGGTCTACGTAATCCTCATCATCCAGCGTGACTCCCTCATCTTCATACTCTGACCCGACCTCCATCTTCACCACCTCATCCTCTTCCTCGCTCTTCACAGATTCCTCATACTCATCCTCACTTTCACTCCCCTCCCTCCGTACCGTAGGTATCCCTCCCTCAACTGTCTTGCTCGCCTTCCGCCGCGGGTGCGGAAGGAATTCGTCGTCGTCGTCGTCGTCGTCGTCGTCGTCAAGGAACGAGCCAGCGGGCCGCTTGAGGTTGCGGTGGGACGTGGGAAATAAAGTGGCGGGGCCGGTGGTGGTGACCGAGGCAATGCTAGGGCCTGGTTGATGAGATAGAGTATCAGCATGCGTGAAGGCGGCCGGAATCGAAAAAAGAAAGTAAGAAGCGCATTACCAGCATCCTCGCTGTGCGCGGCCCGTTCCAACCCGTCCACCCTCGCGAATGGTGTAATCTTGCCCGTGCGGACCAGGTATTCGTGCTCGGATTCGTTGGGATTGCGGTTCGACCGGATAGCTGCAAGATCGAACAAAAAGTTGGCGATGAGCCAGCGTCATGAGCACAGAATACGGGGCGAAACTCTACTGAATCCGCGACAGTTTTCTACCCTCTACATCGGTGCTCCGCGTCGACTTGGCCCGATCCGACATGCGCGCCTCGATGTCGCACTCGTCGCGCTGCAGATCTTCGAACTGTTGAGACTTTTATTATGGGAGAGAGGGTGAGGGAGGGTCTGAGCTTATTGGGTTTTCGCAATCTTTCAGTCACGCGGTCCACGCGCAGTACCTACCAGAAGTGCGATGCGCGATCTCGCCTGCGCCTGAGCCGTTGCCAAGCTAGCTTCGTGCAGCTTCTTGCGGGTCTCTGCTAGTTGGCGTTCGACCTTCCTGTAGTGCCAGCGAGGGTATGGCATATCAGAATTGATTGGAATGGTGACGCGAGGCTACCCATGTATTTTTTTTTTTTTTTTTTTTTTTTTTTTTTTTTTTTTTTTTTTTTTTTTGGACGTTGGAAACCAGGCCACAAGAAACAGTTCGGAGGAAAGCTATGCTATGCACGTAAGAACCGACCTAGTCTCCTTCCGCGCCTTGGCCAGCCGCTTCTTATCAATTTCATCCTCTTTATTCGCAATGGCTTTGTCAACCTTTTTTTATTTTCGTTTTCATGTTCATATTGGAAAGACAATGGAGAATGGCCTCAGCACGTTCATGCAACGAAACCTTCGCATTTCACATGCTCTGAGAACAAGAAGCGGAAGAAAGACGCACCTTTGCCATAATCTCTCTCTCCAGCATGTCCTGATCCATCACACCAACTCCGATTCCCAAGCCGTCCAGGTCGCCCCGGTCGCCTCGGTCGCCTTGGGCCGCGACGACGACAGGGCGGACATCTTCGATGGCGAAGGCGAGTGACGAGGATGTGGCATCGTCGTCAATGTCGTCTACGCCATTCGGAGAGGAAAGTGGAGAGGAAAGTGGAGAGGGTATGTCAAAGATGTTTGGGGCTTCCATTGGGGAGCAGCAGCTTGGGCAGCAGCTTGGGCAGAGGGGTGTGGGCCAAAAGGCTCTTCTCTTGGACAGAATGATGCTGTGGGAGTTGATCACGTGAGGTGCGAACAACTGCGGCAGACGCCGTGATGGTCTAATCAGCGATTAATTTCCTTTCCCAGGTGGAAATTTGTCATCGATAGTAAGTCGAGGTAATCAGTCCCGCCGTTTTCGTGTTTCTAGGCCATCCAACCATAATGGTCCTAGCTTGTCGGAAAAAAAAGGATGGGAAATAAAGAAATAAAAGCGCAAAACTACAGCACCCAGTATTCCCATGTGGTCCCCCACCATAGTACTGACTGGGCTTAACTTCGGAGATCGGACGGGATCCGGTGCGATGCCGTGTGTATGGCCGTAGCTTGGGAGAATAGTTGCTGCACAGGTTTATAATGGTTATTTTGTAACACTATAAAAAGAAAAAAAAAAAAAAAAAAATGGTTATTTTGTAACACGGTGTTTAAAAATATGAGATGAAAAGGGTATATACCAATCCAGATAGGCAATAAGGTAATTAATTACTTCATTAAAAAAGGCCATCCCCCGTGAGTCAAAGGCTGCGGCAGTCTTCTTTTGTGGCTTGTCACTGACTCACCCGCGACGCGTGCTGCGCCCAAATCCGTATGCTATTTAACCCTCTCCTCCATCCACCCAAGCCAATTTCATCCATCTACACCACAACCATGTCTGCCGTATTAGCATCCACTGCCCCCGCCTCCGTAACCCAAACCATCGCCGTCCCCCAGCCCCTCTCTTGGCGTGTGGACCTCGAAATCAACGACCACAATGACCACAACGACCACAGCAAGCCCCAAACCGTCAGCTTCAACGAGGTCAACACCGTCTTTGCCGTCGACATCTCCGGCTCCGTCGCTGGGGGCGTCCTTGTCACCGAAAAGAACCTTGTCAAGGCCGTGGCTACCGACCCTCGCCATCTCACCAATTCCAAGGTTGTCGCTTGGGACCACGGGCCCCGTGACCCCGTTCCTCTCTCCGAGATCGACAGGCTCGCTGCTAGCGGCGGAACCTCACCGGAATGCATTCTGACCTGCAACTCTAGCGCCCACGCTATTGAGCAGTCCGGCGCCTGGTTCCTTGTTACTGATGGCGATATCGACTCCCATAGCGTCGAGCGATTTGCCTCCCAAATCGTTAAGCACAACATCACCCACATTCCCGCTGTTATCGTCGTCGTCGGTTACAGCGTCACATCCAATCAAATCCCCGCCAAGGCCAACATCTCGGTTGGGGCCTCCGTATTTTTCCTCGCGGACCACTGTCTCTTCCTCTACGCCGATTCCACCGAGTGGAACGCCGGCAAACGCCTCTTCTACCTCCTCCAGGCAAAGGGGTGTTTCGAGCATCTCGGCGTCGTTGAGTCTATTAGCCAGTCTGTCCAGTGGTCCGACCTCCCCGTCGTTGTCCCGGAAGTCCTCTCAGACATCCTTCTCCCAAAGACCGAGGCCCGCGCTGGCGGCGGCATCACCCGCCTCAACGATTCCCTCTACATCCGCATCGACACCCTTCTCAATCCCGGCACCTGCCTTACCCAAGCCGACCTCCACGACATTTTCAATGACGAAGCCACACGCATGACTTTCTTTCACGCATGCAAGGCCCGCGGCCTCCTCCAGAACCTCCGTTCCTTCATCTCCCGCCACAAGATTGAAGAGATTACCTCCGTCGAGGATTTCGCCAATGCACAGGCCATTCTCCGTCGCCTCACTCAAGCCCGCCAGTCTGCAGCTCCCATCGAGACCCTCCTCGCCCTTCAGAGCCAGCTCCGCGACGCCTACCGCCAAAATGAACAGCACAACCGCGATAACTTTCTCGTCCGTCGCGCCGATGCCCGCGCACACAACGCCATCCTCGAGCTCGCCCTCCGCGAGCTCTTCGAGATTGAGCGTGCCGGATACTCGGCCGACCAGCTCGGAAGACTGTCCAACCGCGCCGCGCGCGCTGACATCGTCTCGGAGAACGAGCTCACCAACCAGCTCGACGACCTCAATTTTGACCCGGCCGGGACGGATTCCTTCCGTAGAGAGTGCCCCATCTGCTGCGAGGAAGACGCCGTCATGGCCATCACTTGCAAGGTTCTCCCTAGTGACAAGGTCGAGGCGAATACCAACGACTTCGCGCTCAATTTTCCGCTCGCGTGCGGCTCCGCGACCCATAACGCCGACGTGATCAGCGCCCAAATCGCGTGCTACCAGTGCGCCAACTACACCGTAAGCGAGTTCGGAAGGACCATCGTGCGCGAAGAGGCCACCGTCGTCGTGCCGCTCGTGTCGCTCGCCAAGAACGCGAAGCTGTGGCGTACGAGGCTTGCTGTTGCGCTGACGAACAGGATTCAGGTAGGAAACCTCGTGCAGCTGTTCATGGCCGTGCTGGACGAGACCCTCGAGCATAAGGGATGGGCGCGAGCCGAGGATGGAGACGCCGAAGTTAGGTTCAGACGCGACGCCCTTGAGTGGACGCTCGGTATGCTGTGGCGCGAGTTCCGCACCAGGAAGAACTTTCTGGAGACAGGGGAGATGGTACAGTTTCCCAATGCCGTTGCGTTCGTCATTGAGGAGGCTTCCAGCGCTGGCGGGAGCGTCGAACCTTGGCTCATCAGGTATCCCATCGAGGGGTTCCTCAGGATCATGCGCCTCGCTAAGAGGTTCAACGTCCCCGGCCTACCGCTCGATAAGGGGTCGCACCTGTTCCACACGCGCATCATGGCTCTCCTCGTCGATAACTACCACGCGCATATCAAGAGGGGTGGGCTGGACATAGCGGCCAACCGGATCTGGGCTGCGCTCTACGATCTCCGGCATGGGAAGACGCCCATCGAAGGGACCGCGAGGCTCGTCATGAACATCGACGACCTCATCCACCCGAGCAGCCTCAAAAACGTCAAGGACTATCTCATCAGCATCGGTCGCGAGCCAACGTTCCCCTTCCCCGCCGCCACAACCATTCTTCTCCGTCGGCTACTCGAGATCAAGAATCACGACTCCGTCGCCCACTGCTTCGTCGAGCTGCGCGCACACGACACCGCCGTTATCCAGGCCCTCGAGCACCCCGACCAAGTTGCCGACCAGGACGCCCTCGACATCCTCAACGAAATGTTTTTCCCAGAGCTTGCACACGACTCGCACATCACCTCACAATTCGTTCCCTTCGTCACACCTTACGGTCCCTCGGTTGCCAAGTGCGAATACTGCGACGAGTTGTTCGCACCCCCCGGCACGGAGGACACGGTCGAGATGCTGGCGCTCAAGTTCAGGCAGGGAAGACAGGCCCACTTTATCAAGCACCTTAACGCGTTCGGTGACACGGGATTACCGCTCAGGGCGCCCATCGTCAACGGGCGATTGATGCCCCCCAGCAAGCATTACAACCTGCACCACAACGTCGTGGCCGTGTACGCCGAGCTCTCGGAGGATGAGCGCAAGGCGTTGTTGGAGACTGGGAGTGTCGGCGAGGCTGGATG
This sequence comes from Jimgerdemannia flammicorona, assembly GCA_003990745.1. NCBI lineage: Eukaryota > Fungi > Mucoromycota > Endogonomycetes > Endogonales > Endogonaceae > Jimgerdemannia > Jimgerdemannia flammicorona. Next base: position 21,267 of record RBNI01000720.1, on the reverse strand, counting down.
GGCAGAAGAGCAGAGGGCGTCAATGGAGGCATTTGCGAACGCGGTGGTGGAGCGGATCGTGGGCGTTGATTTGAGAGGAAATATATATGACCACAACATGGAAGAGGATGTGTGGAATGTGTTGAAGTCGTTCTGGGAGATAGTCAGGAGGGATGGTTTTGAGCCTGAAAAGAAGCAGGTTAGGATGGTCGAGAAGCTAAGGATGGAGTTGAAGATGTTGGGGTGGTCGACGAAGGAAGAGACTGAAGGTTTGACTGGTGTGTGATAGACGGTTTTGATGGTGGCGGGACGTGGGTTGTAAAGGTTTTGCATGTTGTTAAGACTTTTAATTTGCTCGGTTGCTTTGATGTTAAAAAAAAGTATGTACAGTCAGATACGAGCAATTGCTTTGGTAGCTGGATCCATAATTACATTGGCATTACTTGCATTCTATTTTTTATTTTTATTTTTTTTTTTTTCCATTTCCACCACGCTGGCGCACGAATAAAAGACTTTCTAACTTTTCCTAGCTCGTCACATCACTACGACCGACTTGTAAAGTGATTAATAGTTCACACCAATTGATTTTCCCGTGCATTATTGAATGACGTATCCAACGACAGAGTCAATACAAGCTTCACCGACCTTCAAGCTTGAAATTCCGACCGCTCTGCTTGCAGGGCTCTCTGCCAAGTAGCAAAGCGTCAACACACTTGACCACGCTGTATTATGCACAGGCCATTAAAGCCAAACAGACCTCTGTGTAGGAGTACTGATGAGCTTTGTTGTTTGTTCGGGAGGATTAAACTGGCCCCCCCTTTGCAAGCTTCGCCGCGGCTTCGAGTGGAGCTTGTTTGCCGCACCCACATCTTTGGCGACTCACATTCGCTTGTCAGACACAACGCCCACCATCTCCCTTCGCCTGACCGAAACACACACCCTGATTTCCCGTGTGCGCAGTACGCCGCAGCCTCACTATGTCGCCTGTTGTTCGCACATACATAATTATTGCGACCCATCACCCCTCCGAGAATCCGACTGCCATTCACGCCCAACCTTGATCATATTTGTAGTCTTTTCATCGAACGGCGAGCCTTTTATTTTTTTTTTATAAGGTACCAAGGGGAGAGAGAAAAAAAGAAAAGAAAATGTACAACACATGTAACACAAACCAGAGTCCTTAGGCGATATATACCCAAAACCCAACCCATCCAACCCAACCCTTCACGAACGAAAAGAAAAAGGGCGAACCCAAAGAGAAATCGAAACCACACGTCTATACCCAAACAATCTACAACTCATCGCGGTCATCATAATTTTCATGGTCCTCAGCGTCCTGCTTGACAACCTTGGGCGCGGGGGCCGGGATGTCGAGGGTGTTCTTGGCGTTCGTCTTGAGGAACTCGACGAGGTCCTCGAGCGAGCGGTCACCGTTGTAGTTGATGACCTCCTTTTCGGCGCCAGCCTTGAACAGCTTCAGCGTGGGGAAGCCTTCCAGACGGAAGGGCACGTGCACGGGCAGATCGTTCTCAGTGCCGTCCATCTTGGCAATCACTACGTTCGAGTTGGCGGGGTTGGAGCTGATAAGGGCAGCAAGCTCTTCCCAGACGGGCGCGAGCTTCTTGCAGTGACCGCACCCTGATGGAGGGAGGAAGAATAAGGAGTGTCAGGATTGATGGCGCGACAAACGTTACAGATGATGACTCAGAAAAGCTCCAAGATGTGGACTTACAAGGGGCATAGAACTCAATGAATACGTCCTTCTCTTTGTCATAAACGATCTCGTCGAACTGGGTAGAGACAATGACCTTAACGGGTTCATCGTTCTTCTCAGGGACCGCCTGGGACTTAATGCTTGGTGAAATCTTGCCCGCGACGTACTCGGCGACGAACTCCCTGACGCCCTCAAAGGTGATCTCCTTGGTCTGGTCATAGGGGAACTTGGCTCCATCGGCAGGCTGTTGGATGCCGAACGCGGGCCACTGCTCCTTAAGGTTCAGGTTGCTGGCGTGACCTCCATACTTGGCGGCGTCGATGTGCACGAAGTTGACCTTGCCCCTGTACTCCTTTGCGACGGGCTGGAGCGCCTTAATCAGGCGTTCACGGTCCTCATCGTTGTCAGCGAAGATATAGGCGAGCGGAAGGCCGGTCTCGACGTAGCTAGAGAAGTTGTCACCGTCGATCTCGGCAAGGAGCGGGACGGCGTTGCTCTTGACGAAGGATTGAAGAGACTCCGCGGTCAAGGCACCGTCGAAAGTGCTAATGCCGTCGTCAAAATTCTTAAAGAGGAGGACACCGGGGACGGTCACATCGTACTTCTTGGCGAGCTCAGCGTCGGTGACGACACCGAACAGGAAGTTATCGCGGAGGCTTTCGGCAACGGTGTTGAGCGTCTTGTAGGATTCCTTGTCAGACTCGGCGACGAAACCGACGATGACAACCTTGTCGGCCTCCTTAAACTTGTCGATACTATCGGCCGTGACCTCGGAGAGGGCAGGGAGGGTCTGCCTGGAGACGAGAAAGACATGGAGGACAATATCAATATATGTCGTACAAATCCACAAGCAGTCATGCACACCCTAACCCACCCACCCCCTCCCGGTGGAAACCTCCCCCCCCCCCTTCAAAAGACAAAGATCATCAGAAATAATGTACGTACTTCTTCATGTAGCTGATAATGCCGTCCGCCTTGCGGGGGCCATTATAATCGGTGGACGCGCCCGACCTGAATACTTTGAGAGTGGGGTATCCGTTGACCTCATGTTCCTGACACAAGTCCTGCTCTTCGGTACAGTCGACCTTGGCGAGCTTGATGTCATCATCCTTAAGGGTGGCGGCAGCGATCTCATACTCGGGGGCTGGATTGCAGAGGAGGGGTCCATAGGGGTATTGTTAGATAATGATCCATGTGCTGTCAAATCAAGATTCCCACACATTGGATCACCCGTAGTCCCGTAGCAGGCTCGACACCAAATTGCACTCCCTCTACCCTCCACCCCGTGACAAACCCAATGCACATACCCAAAGCATTGCAGTGACCGCACCACGGGGCGAAAAACTCGACAAGGATCAGCTTCTCGGGCTTGACGACGTCTTCAAAGGTGGCCTTTGTGAGTTGAATGACATCGCTTTCAGCCCTGACAAAGGCGAGGAGGGTTGCAGCCACGGCAACCAGAAGGAATGACTTTGCGACCATGGTGGGGAGAGAAAGGGTAGGTGAGGGATAAAGAAAAAGACAAGGCAGGGCGAGCGAGTTTATAATGAAATGGAGAGTGTACCTGTCGGGCTCTCATTGGATGGATGAGCCACTGGAATTTCTTATTAAACTTGAGACATTTGTGGCTGAAATACGTGTCTCTCATTGATATGCTGAGCCCCTAAACCTAAAAATGTCCCACCTACCTTAGTCATCTATGAAGCCATGAATGTATACATACGCTATTTCCATGCGGCATAGCGCAAAAGATCCAGCTATGTATGCTGCTTTGTGTTTTGCGTCCAACTTTTCTTGGTTGCTATTTTTAATTTGTATCAGTCGCTTTCCCCTCCTGCAGAGATAATCCACTCCAACGGTCCATCATCGTACCTGAGGTCCATTGATCTGCCCTTATTCGAGATTCAATTTATTTCGATCAGGCATCATTTTCATTTATCTTTTTTTGAATTCGTGCTCCGCAAAGTCAAAATCGACAGGGATCAAGCTCGTCCTTAACTTGTGTGGCGTGAAGGCTGTCGAAAATCGTAGAGATGCCAGTTGCTGGACAGAAACCACTAGAAACCACCACGGCAAATTCTACCTCGAGATTGCGCCGTTACTCGTCGGGCGCGATCATTCTGATATGATCGAAAGGCCCAGCTTTCACCATTGCCTAGGGTCCAGGCAAAAAGCGAGGCCACAGGACGACCATCTTGAGTGGGCATAACCATTATTGTGCCCATGTAAGTACATCTATAGAAAGATGCCTCATCCTACAATATATCATGGCCGGATGGTACCTTATATAAGAATGAACTCGTCATTAATGTGATACTACTTTTGAGCATATATCATGATTAAATACACTTTATTATAATATATTATATACTGTTACTCCTCTAACAATATATCAATATATATCTTCAGAAATTATCATTTGTAATGATATTGTAATATTTATTATAGTTATGATTAAAATTAAATTTATCTATTATATTTAATTGTTTTTTAATCTAGTAATAGATATTTGGTCTTGAAATATATTTAAACACTATTGAATTAACTATTTATAAATTAAAAATATATTATTTTAAATTATATTAACTAAATTATATAATTTATTTACAAGTTAGCAGTTGTTTAAATACAACTCTGAAATATCAACTAAACAACAAAACTAGGTAGAATTGTCAGTCTTGATTGGATCTAATCTAATTTATTATATTAAAATAGCATATTCTTTATTAAACACATGTGGCGACCATAGTACAGTGGTAGAATTGAAGCTTCCCAAGCTTTAGCCCCGGGTTCGATTCCCGGTGGTCGCACTGTTGGAGTTTCTTTTGCTCTCGTTTTCTATCTTCTGGGCGATAAGATAGACAGACAGACGTTCACTCTTTCCCCAGGCAATAAGGATGTTCATGACACTACAGTTTGAGGAGGAGGAATTGTGAATTGGCGGGAGGGTTTGGTGAGGGTGACGTCATGATGGACGGTGGTTTCCAGATGCGATTTCGAGTCACCTTGACACCTCTCTCTCCGATAATGCGACGCTCCAACTCGCTCAAGAAGCTGGCCAAGCTGGTCAACGATGACGACTTTGCAGATGACCTTGGCGACGTCGAGTGGACAGCCACCTTGCCTGCCCGCCGCCCCCTCACAAGGACTAGGTCTGAGCACCGCTCACGCGCCGAGTCGTACCCCATCGCCCGCACAACCCACTCGAGGAAGCTCGCATCAAACCCCTTACAAAGGAGCATCAACCCCATCGCCACCTTATCGTCGTCGGCGGATCAGACGTCACCCCCCGTGCCGTCGGTACCAGCAGAGCACTCAGCACCGCCTGTGCCACCCGTGCAAACAAAGGTCGCGCCAGTCGCGGGGCTCAGGTCGGCGCCTCCCTCCCCGGCGCCGCTGGTGCCTGCCCTGGAAACGAAACCCGTGCCCGTCCACACACTGAAATCCTCCCCTCTTGCCATATCATCTGCAGAGACCAAGCCCGCGGCCTCGCTCGTCGCGTTGCCAAAGAGCTTGCCATCGCGCGCCATCGCGACGATACCCGAGGCCACTTTGCCCGACGACGACTTTGGGGACTTTGGTGCCCCCACCGCGCCTGCCGCAGATGCTGAAGAGTTCGATGATTTCCTCACGGCGCCCGCGTCCGCGCCCGTGGCGGGAGCGCCGGTCGACGAAGACGAATTCGGAAACTTTAGCACGTTTCCTGCACCGACCCCACCGGTGCGGCTCGATGTTGGAGGTGGGGCGCTAGTAGGTACCGGCGAGCGAGGCAAGATTGAGGATGCATTTGATGTGCCAAAAAACAATGTTGTCAAGCAGGTGACAGCGAACGATCCGGGTGTGTTCGCCACGCTCGAAAACGAGTCCGCCGTATCCACCGCACCCGTCCCCACCGCACCCGCCCCCACCGCCTCACCGACACCCACCGCAGGGAATCCCTCCTCCCTGCCGCCATCACTCTCCCAAAAGACGACCGATGACTTCGAATTCACGTGGCGGGAGGATGACGACCCCTCGCGGGAGGAGGGCGGGTTTGGATCGTTCGACAGGACGGCTGGCGGGGCGGGGTCGGACTGGGGAGACGAGGACGGAGGCGAAGGAGGGTATCAGCACAGCGAGGACGGCGACGAGGACGACGGGTTTGAACGTGGAATGTTAGGGAAGGCGGGGAGCGAGATGGGGGAAGGCGGGGTTATGGGGTTTAAGAGGCCTGGGAGTTCCAGCGGTAGAGAAGAGGGCGATGAGTTCGGCGGGTTTGAGGTGGTGAGGAGCACAGGCAAAGAAGCCGAGAAGAAGGACCAAGAGGAAGATGTTTTCGACGAGTTTGGGGCGCCGGCCTCCGTGGCGACTGGTGTGGATAATATGTTTAGTGACTTCGGTGCAATGGCAGGGAACGGAGGACGGGAGGCCGTCGGAATAGAGGCCAAAGACGGGCTTTCCGGGTTTGGGGTGGTGGGTGCGGAAGCCCCGGATGGAAAGGAGGAAGGGATGGGCGAATTCGATGACTTTATGGCTTCGGCTGCAGCGCCGGCTAAGGAGAAAGACTTGGTGGGGAGGGGCGAGCAGAGCGACAATTTTGATGGGTTTGACGATCTCGGCACTTCCGTGGGGAAGGTGGGTGAAGACGACGATGGTGATGGGTTTGGCGATTCCGGCACGTCGATGGGGAAGGCGAGCGCGAACGGTGATGGGTTCGGCGATTTTGATGCGCCGGCGAAAGATGTGGGCCCGGACGACAATGGGTTTAGCGAGTTTGACGCACCGGTGGGGAAAATGGGCGCAGCTGATGATGGACTTGGCGAGTTTGGTGTCCCGTCAAGGTTGACGGGCGTGGATGGCGACGGGTTTGAAGGTTTCAGTGCACCCGTGACGAATGTGGCCGTGGGCAACGATGTCTTTGGCGACTTCGATACGAAGAACATGAGTGTGGAGGACGACGACGGGTTCGGCGATTTCGGTGCTCCGGCAGGTGTCGACACGGGTGGGGCGGACGACTTTGACGATTTCGCGCCGCCAGTTAAGGCCTCAGGTAAGGCTGCACTAAAGGATGACGGCTTCGGTGATTTTGAGTCGCTTGCGCGCGGAAAGGGTGATACCGAGGAGGACGAGTTCGGTGGGTTTGGAGGCTCGGATGACGATGGGTTCGGCGAGTTCGACGGTCCCGGTGTTGACGATGAAGACGATGACAGGGTTGGCGGTCCGGCGCTAGCGGATAACGACGATGAGAACAAGTTCGGCGGGTTCGGTGATCGCGCGCGGGATGATGCGAGTGAGGAAGAGCATGAATTCGGATCCTCCTTTGCGGCAAGACGAGGGCGAGGTATGGACAATGATGACGGGTTCGACGACGACGACGGGTGGGGCGATAATGACGACAAGCCCGTGATGCCCAAGGCAGCCGCAAAACCCAAGGCGGCACCGAAGGTCGTGGAGCAGAAGAGGGAACGTCCGCCGTTACCATCACCCTTGACGACGACCATGACGAAGGTGAAGAAGGACGTACCCGTGCCGACAGTAGAAGAGGTGCTAGTACGTATGGGTGCCATATTGCTGCCTCACTGGGCCGTGCTGTGCTCATCAGCTTTCTGACGCCGCACCATTCCCACCGTCCAGGCTCCGAACATGGATTGGACAGACAAGTCCGTCACCATCCAGACCTGGGCCCGCCTCCTCAAGGGCATCTATCCGACCTCGCGTGGATACGCGTCGACGGCGTCGGTCGATCCGCCCGGATCCATCAAGGATCTGGTGCTGAACGCACATGAGTATGTCCCGTTGTTCGATACAAGGCTGGTCTGCCGTGTCACGCCGTTTTCTCACGCACCACGTAACCTCACGCAGATCGTTACATGCAAAGCTTACCTGGACGGCTGTCACTAGGTCGATGGATAGCGACGATGGCGTGCCTAAGGTCGTGTGGAAGGCGTCGAAGATCGAGACCCTGTATTTGGACGCGCTCGGATATCGGAGAAGAACGGTAGGTAGTTGAGGTGGAGTCGATGTGACGGATAGCCTCGAAGCTTGGGTGTTACATAGATCAAATGTCTGCTGTAACCAAATAACTTAATTTTGTCTCTCCCACCGCTTTCAGCCCGAAGGGTTGACGGCGTTGTCCTTGCAGTCGCTACAGGAAAGCCCGGCTTCCAGCATCACAGCCTCCGAAGTCACATCGCCAACCTTCTCGTCTCCCGGCTCGTTTTCCCCGGTCCCTTCACCCCGGGAATCGGTAAGTGCGCGAGTTTGGTGGACAAAGATTTTATTTGGTAGAGACTCTAAGTAGGCAGAATTTATCCACATCCATATATACGGTGACAATTTTTGACACAATTTATTTTCACCATTCAGCAAACCAACCTTTCCAACACTACCTCCCGCACCTCCCGCCACCAAAAGACGACCTCCACCTCGAGTTTCAGTCGCGCCTTCTCTTCCTTCTCCCAAAAAATCGCCCCCACCTCTGTGCCAGCCACGCCCACTCAAGAGAAACCCTCAACCAACACATCCACTACCTCCCTCTCTTCCTCCTCCACCTCCTCCCCGGCTCGACACTCTGAATCCCGCGCCTCCATCGACTCCCTCGACCAAGGCCTCTTTCCATCTGCCCCGTCAGAACGCTCCCTCTCCCCGGCAGCTATCTCCCCGCCAGTATCCCGCCCGGCACCAAAACCCGCCCTTGCACCATCAACGCAAGGATCGGTCGAGCTGTTTCAACGCACCGCGTCTCAGACGTCGACGAGGAGCTTCCCGATCCTCGACATGGAATCCTCGAGACCCGAATCGCCCGTTGTGCGCACACCAACAAACACCGCACAACAGCAACTCGTGACGTCCCCGCAACCTGCACACCCGGATGCGTGGCTGTCCACAAATGATATGTCATTCCTCGCGGCGGTGGTAGACCCATCGAAACCCGGTGGGCGCATGGCCTCTGCACTAGACGAGTTCGATTTCGGGGATCTCGTGTCCACAGCTCCCTCCGCGCCTGCGCGTACGGTGTCGGCGTCTCTCTTGTCGGGTGTCGGCGCGGCGACGAAGATGGCGCCTGGGCTGCAGGCGATTGTGGATCGGTTGCCGGACCTTAAATACATGAGAGCGAAGGTTATCATGTTCCCGGTGGATGGGGGTGGGCTGTTGGGGGCCGACACTAGTGAAGGTGGAATTGGATTGGATGGATGGAAGGCTGATGTATTGGACGGAGGGAAGGCTGGTGGGATTGGGTTGGGGATCGTCGAGGGGGGAAGCATGGGCCCGGTAGGGAAGGGACAGTCGATCCTGGAGGAGGACGAAAATGAGTGGGGTGGGTGGGCGGGGTAGAAGAAGGGAGTGGTTGGTTGTTTGTTATAATTCAATGTAGATTGTAACCACTGTGGATAGCTGGTTTTATCTTTATGGCATCTTTTGACGTTCGACTGGAGCGTGCTGTTAAGGGTTTGTTTAATTCGGGTGCCTGATTCTTAGACGTATTTTTTTTTTTTTTTTTTTTTTTTTTTGCGGTGTGATTCAGAGACGTATAACCGTCATGCACCTCCTATAAACACAATATCGTCTTGCCTTACTCCAACCCGCCGCCGCAAACAACGAGATCCGCTCGCCCTGACCCAGACGACTCCTACGTCACCCGAATTCAGCCTCCAACGCAACGTCCCGCGCTACTAAACCCGGCGTGGCACGCGCCCGACCCGCGACGCCGACGCACGAGAATGGAGGTGCATTGTTGCGAGAGGCTGAAGGAGCTTGGATTGAAGTCGTGATTGAGGTGAGGGAGGTTGATGGATCGGTTTTGCAGGTTGGAATGTTGCTGTGGCTCCGTATCGGGGATTGAGGAGCAAATAAAGCTGGCGTAGTGTGGCAGCAACGGACTCGATATCCGTTCGCGACCCCTGGCTTCGCGTGCCTTCGTTCTCGTTACGGTTCTCCTCCTGCGAGGCCATTCGTGTGGTTCAACGGGTTCTGCGGAAAATATTGGTCACAGAAGTCTTTCAGCCGGTTGAATATCCTTGGACTGAAATCTGTGAACCAGTTGGCAGATTATGGATTATTTCTAATAAAGTACTTTCTGTTACAAATTACAAGTAATGTTATTTTCTTATTAGCTATAATATAGTACTAGTATTTTAAATTGTTATTTTTCTTTTGAATGTAAAATAAAATGTGTAATAGTAATAAGGGGGTTTTTTTTAAAGATCTTTATTTACTATTAAATGGTAGCTTTACTATTATCCATTTGATCTATTAAAAAATCTTAAAACGCCTAACCTTTGGACTGGCTATACCAATATTAATTTAGACTATATTTTTCAAACTATTTAAATACAACTAAAAATAGAAATCATATTAGCACAAGTTGAAGTTATACTATAATCAAAACAGAGAGATATATTACAGGCTCGTCGACGCTTCAAGAGGCCGCATGACAAAATCTAAGCGAACAATATCGATCTGGCAAGTCGCCATTAGTTTAGAAGGCGCACAAGGAACGCGTGCCGGTTAGACCGAAAGCTCCAATTCCTTGTCCGAAAGCCCGTTGCTTGCATCTTGCATGAAACAAACGGAGGGTGAAAGCACTCCGAAGTTCACAGATTAAAAATCTTACCTTGTTGGGTGCCTCCTTTCGTTAGCGTAGACAACTGGCCCCTCAGTGTCGACGCGATGACGGAATCGGCGACAGCGGGGCCCAGCCAAATTCGTACAGGGAATGAAACAACAGGCGATTGTTGACCCGGAGGCTTACCATTCACGTTAAGGCCAGAAGCAACAAAGCAAACCTCGGATCGATTTGTTTGTTTATGGTCTGGGTCGTGACGTCACACGGAAATTTTATCATTTTGGCTAATAAACAATTATGATAAATGATGTCAGTCCAAGTATTTCTTAGTAACCCATGGTAGGCTTTTTTGAAACCCTGATCTGCCATGGTTTTCAAATTTAAAATTAAAAAAACTCTTCCAAAAATAAAATAAAATAAAGTCATGTATACATTATAAGTTATTGTTATTCACTCTGCAATAACAAGCTGACCATCTCCCATAAGTAAAATATTGTATGCAAAGGCTATCTTTGCATAATTGAATACACGGAAAGTGAATATTAATTGCTAAACATGAAAGCGTCTAAATCATCTATTCTCCTAACACACCTTTGGACTCGTTCGTCTCATTATCTCTCTGTGAAGCCATTCATGGTTCAATTGACAATTGTGAGCTCCTGGGTCACATTTGAACATCCATAGATTAGCGTAACATAAGTAGTGGATCCATAGCTAAACGGCTTACCGCTTGACGACCCTGACGTCAGCCCACGTGGAATGTGCTTTTTTTTTTGCTCTTTCGGATCTTGGGCTACTGAGCCTGAACAATGACGAAACCGACATCGCTATGGAATTCCGCTGTGTCCCCCCCCGTCCGGATTCAGGCAACCGTCGTTACTTAAAACTTCCCCAGGGAATCTTGATGGATCGGGGTAGTTTCACCAAGCACATTAACCTGGGATGATTGGGGATTGAAAAAGGAATGTGTTTGCAATGCGTATTTATAATTTCTTTCTGCTTTCAATCATTGAGCCGAAACGTTGTCGCGAGAACGATTTTCCCGAGCATTTTGAGCCAATTCAGGGAATTTTGGGGGTTAGATGGAAACGGAGAGATAGGACTAGCCATTCGGATGTTGCGTTCATTCGCGTGCGTGGATTTCCTGGAACACGAAGATAATGCAGCGTGGATTAAGATTGGAATGGGAGTAGAGTCGCGAGAATGATTTCCCGAGAATCGTGAGCATTTGGCCGTTCACCGATTGAAAGACCAGAAAAATTGAAAACAAATATGTAGTGGAGCGTGTCTGAATCGTAAACATTATATGGCGGCGATTGATGAAATTTTTTTGGACTTGGTCGCGTGGTTTTCCCGAAGCAGTGGAACGTGGTGGATCGGGCTCGTCGCAGAGAATGCACCCTCCATCTCGTCTCGGATTGGAATCCGACCGCCTCAAACCGGTTACTCAATCGCCCGCGAGGATCCTCGCACGAACCTGGGCGGCCCTGACTGACGCCCCGGGGCCTATGACACGGGACAGATCTTTCGACGCCCGCGCTAGGCGCGAATGGGGTTTGGGGGGCGCACGATAATGGCCTTGTAAGGAAGGCGAGGGCGTCGGAGTTGTTCCCGTCTCCGGACATGGCGCGCCAGGTATAATTCGCCTCTAGCGGGATGGTTTACGTGGGGGAAGAGGAAAAGTGGGCGTAAAGTGTAAGTATAGACAAGTCCTTTCGCATGTGTGTTCGACTACGCACCATAATTTAAACCTATATCTGGTGCACCCGCGCCTGTCAAGGACGGATGGTCACACCGCGTTGTTTGTTTTGGTGAGTACCGGGGTGTGGCGCTTTTGCATCTCGAATGTTCGTTTTCGGATGGTCATGTGGTTCACGCTACATTCGGTCCCACAGCCTGGGGATGTGAATTTGGCGGGCGTTATCGATCGAAAGGGTGCGCACCCTCACCGCTACGGTAACATGGGTAACATGGAGGGCGTGTGCATGTGCGTGCTTGCCTATCAGAGCCAAAAGGCCAAACTTGCATGTGGTGGAGAATGGCGGCCAAACTTGCATGTGGTGGAGAATGGCGGCCAAACTTGTATGTGGTGGAGAATGGTGGCCAAACCGGTATGTGGTGGAGAATGGCGGCCAAACTAGTATGGCATGGCGCGGGGAGGTTACTAGGTTGTGAAACATGCACGTAATTATGATGGCACTCTGTTCTAAATAGCAACCCGTGTGAGTTAGGGCGCTAATTTCATTAAATTCGGTTTGTGGTTCCCTTCATGCGCAGGACTTTTGGGGGGGGGCATGGCATACGTGAGATATCAATCAGTTGGATCATATCGACATCACCATCGATCGATGAAACATGCTGTGGTGGGAGGTGGGGAGTGGCTATGAAATTCTTGGGCGGTGAGAGCGTGAGAGGGCATGATCTGGCCCCGCATCGCTTCGATCGGTATCACCAGACCCTTAGCAAACCCCATTGATGGGATTGGACCGGGTCTGAGTATTTGGGCTGCCCGTATTTGGACCTCCCACATTTCTTCATCCTTCTCTACTCCCCCTTTTTTTGACCCATCTTGTCATTTTCCTCTTCTTCATCCTTCTTCTCTTAACCCATCTTATCATTTTCCTCTTCTTCTCTTAACCCATCTTATCATTTTCCTCTTCTTCTCTTAACCCATCTTATCATTTTTCTCTTCTTCTTTCCACTCCAATGGATCACCGCTTCCAGCTCCACACAAGCCCCTACACCAACGAAACCTCCACCATCCGCCACCGCCGTATTTCGCAAGACGGCGACGTCGTTGGCCCGAATCTAAAAAATCCCAAGCTCTCCCTTCACACGGACTCTGCCTTCCCAATGGACTCTGTCGTCCCGGAAATGCTCTCCTCCCCAGAAGCCATGACCCCCAAGGGCCACCGCCACCACTACCACCATCGGCCGCGCAAGGCCTCGGTTACTTTTGACTTCAACATCTCCACTCCGTCGCGTGACCCGCCGACCTCGACGCCGCCCTCCTCCCCGGACACGCGCACGGACTCGGACTCGTCCCCTCTCTCCGACACCGACGACCTCGTCCCACTCTCCCCGCCCACCGTTTCGCTCCCGACCCCGATCCCCATCAATGGTCAAATCGTCCCCGCCGCCATCCTCGTCGCGCTGCTCGAACGTGACCGGGAGATGCGCGAGCTTGTCCGCCGCAACGACCAGTTCTTCGCCGTCCTCAAGCACCACATTGCTGACCGCGAGGGCGGCGTCGAAGACTGGGCTCGCTTCGAGAATCTCCTTTTCGCACCCCGCGAATCCCTCCCCGATCGTGACTGGATTGAAGCACTGGGTGAACACCTCTCCACAACACCGGCCTACTGGTGCAAGTTCAAGGAGCTCGTTGGCTACGACGAGGCCGAGGTCGAGGCCGAACAACAATCATCCTTCCGTGATCCCTTCTTCTGCGGTGGCAGAGTCGGCGACGTGTACGTCTTCGGCAGCGAAGATGTCGTGCCCGAGGAGGACGAGGAGGAGGATGCCGACGACGAGGCTGAGATCGAGCTCACACGCATCCGTGACGTCCCCGACCGGCTCGCGCGCCTCGAGGATGCCTACCCGCGTTTCTTCGAGTCCGCAAAGCGCGCGCTCGAGAACGGATCGCGCCGCGGATCCGTTGTCACAGCCATGATGGTCAACGAGGCGAGGACTGAAGAGGAGGCTGATGACTTAATGGATGAGATGCGCGCTAGACAAGAAGAGAGAAGCGAACAAGATTGTGAGGGACGCGGCGGATCGAGACTGTATCGCGAATTCGCCGCCACGCTCTTGGCGTCAAGAAGAGACGTTGACGATGAAGAGTGGGAGGCAGCTTTACTCGACTGCTTGGAGGGATGGCCGAATCTCGTCGTGCAACTGAAAGAGATCGTCGCTGTTGAAATCGGACAGGATTAGGGGAGGACGCAGGCGTGGTAGGAGTTGTTGATGGGCTTGTGAAATATATTCGTATGGCGCCAGTCACAGAGAACTTATCAATCCAACAGTAGATCCCTTCTGTATCCATTTTTTTTTTTCTTTTTTCTTTTTCACTTCATTTGTTGTGCATGCTTATGGTCGTCCTATACAATGTCCGCAAAAGCACCACAGCATTGCTTTACTATCCCTAATCCTGTATGTATCTATGCCGGAAGTCATCGTTACCTAGTAAATAGTCTGCACGAGAGAATAAAAGTGACGACGTGCCGGCCACGTGCCCTTGAAACGAACAACCATCTGATTCATTTTGTAGCGCGCTTTTGCGGGAGAGGTCATAAGAAAGGCACCGCAATAAGGGAGATCTAAAACCTAGTGTACGTTGTAATGGGTGGGACTGTAAGCAATAAGAGCCCAGCGTCCCGGAGAAGGTTTCCCCCTCCTCCCAAAAAAAAAAAAATAAATGAGAGAACAATTATCCTTCTTATTCCCCCTGCCGTCGTGTATGCACCCTGCACCTCTCGCAGAGCATCTCGACAAAGAGCATCTTGACAGAACATCGTGACAAAGAAGCGCTTGACAAAGAACATCTTGACAGACAGACCAGACCGTCTTGACAAAGAAACATGGCAAAATTATTGGCCTCCTTTTAGTTTCCAGGAGAATTAACAAATACACCAGGAATCTCTAAAATAAAATAAAAAATTGCTGGTGCTCAACGAAGAAAAGTTCAAATGAAACACTCATCAAAATTCATTAATCGGGCGATAAAAAGGTAACTTCATCATTTCAGGCGTTATGTCTCTCAACGATGCAGCTGCCATGCACAATGGCATGACATGCAACTGCGCCAACCTCACCGTGCAATAGAGTGCATTGAACGAGTCACTGCGCACAAACAGAACTATATATAAGACGGACCACTCTCCCACTTACCACTATCATCACCGCCACCGCCACCGCCACCAGTCCCACCCGCTCAACTTTGCAACTCAGTTGAAGCATGTCGACCACGCCGCTCACAAAGTCCGCCATCGCCATCGACGAGGTCGAGACCCTCGTCCTCCACCACGCCCTCAAGCTCCTCCAATTCGTCGGGGAAGCCGGCCACATCCCCACCCGTCTGCTCGAGGACATTGAGAGAATGACCGGATCTCGCCCCGCCATGTGGTCCGTCAACGAGAAGATCAATACACTTAAGAAGCTGTTGGCTCCCATGTGGAAATTTGAGACAGAGGATAGGACTGGGATTGAGGCTGGCACGCACACCTCGGGTGCGGAGGATGGGAACGAAAAAGAGGAGATGGGTCAAGGAGAGATCCAGGTGGGGGTCCTTTGGGTGTTGCTTTTTAATATGCTGTAAGAGGTGATAACCTAATGGGTGAATGTTTCTCGATATGTCTACTAGTCGAACTGGGATGAGATCGTTGGCAGCTTTGAAGACATGAACCTCAATCCTGACCTCCTCCGCAGTATCCAAACCCATGGGTATGTTCACTTGTACCGCGTTCCACCCTTTATAGTATATATGTAATAATTTTCCGTCCTCCCTACACAGTTTTGACCGGCCCACGTCGATCCAGCAACACGCGATCCTTCCGCTCATAAAGAACCACGACCTAATCTGCCAAGCTCCCTCTGGCACCGGCAAGACGGCCTACGTGATCTCGATTCTTCAAAACCTCGACACGACCGTACCGGACTGTCAAGCGCTTATCATTGTCCCCAACCACGAACTCGCGCAGCAGATTCAAAGGTTCGTCTCCACCCTCGGCGAACCCCTCAAGGCCGACTGTCACGCATGCATCGGCGGCACGAACGTGCGCGAGGATGTCAAGAGGTTCAAATTCGAGTCCGACTCCGCTCGCCCGCACATCGTCGTCGGAACTCTCGGCCGCGTTCACGACCTTATCAATCGAAGGGCACTCCGCATCGAAGCCATCAAATGCTTTGTCATCGATGAGGCAGACGATATGCTCTCGCGCGCGTTCAAGGAGCAAATGTATGGCCTCGCAAAGATCGTGCCGCAGACGGCGCAAAAGGCGCTGTTTGCCGCTACGTTGTCGCAAGAGGTGTCGGACTTTACCGAGAAGTTTATGCGCAAGCCGTACCAGATTAAGTTTAGGCATCTCGAGAAGGTCACCCTTGATGGGTAAGTGGTGGGCGTGTTGCCTTTGGGCGACCACCCCAGTATGATGTGCAATGATCGTTATTTACCAGTCTTGACTTTTTGCAGTATCAAACAATACTACGTTCCTGTCGAGGAGGACAAGAAGCTCAACACTCTGTGTGAGCTGTTCAAGATTGTCTCCATCAACCAGGTATACATATAATGCATAACCCACGGAATAAAACACCAAAATTAACCACTCGTCGATCTGCTCAGGCGGTCATTTTCTGCAACACCCGCAAGAGGGTCGAATACCTCAATGAGCAGTTCCGTGCTCGAGAGCTGACTGTCTCTGCTGTGGTACGCCGTCATCTGCAATTCCTTCTTCACAGCTAAATCAACCTGCTCAATGTTTCTGACATTGGTCATACTTCACAACACCGATTTTCTAGCACGGCGGCATGGATGAAACCCAACTCGAGGCCATGATGACGGAGTTCCGCTCGGGCTCGTCTCGCTTCTTGGTCGCCACTGACTTGATGGCCCACGACATCGACGTTCAGCAGGTCTTTGTCATCGTCAAGTGAGTATCACCATATCAATTTTCGTGTTCGTCTGGGTCAACATCGAGAAACGACGTTTTCTCATGCCTTGCCACGTGCATTTTTGATTTGAACAATCTTCTAGCTACGACGTCTCTTCCAATCGCTCCATCTACATCCGCAGGATCAGCTGCGTTGGTCACACCTTCGGATCCAGCGGCCGCAAAGGTGTCGCCATCAGCCTCGCCACGCCCAACGCCATGCGCATGCTTAAGGTATACTAACACATCTTTACTTCAATTATTTCATTTTGAACTGTCTTACACTGTGCGTCACGAATGCGTTCTTGTAAATGCTGGTACTGCTACTTTGTTACAGGATATCGAAGAGTTTTATCACACGCAGATCGACGAGATACCGGAGAATGTGGCCGATTTGATTCAAGATTAGCCCATCGCGTCACATTTTCGCGTTTTCTCCTTGACTCCAATTTTTCGTTAATGACCGAATGATCCCAAAATAAACGCATCATATCGCTGTAGGTTTCATAGAGAAAAAATATAGGTCGTGGCATCGAGCAGAAGGTTGGGTTCTTGAGGTGCCCATGATTCTCATCCGTGAAGATGTAACACCAAACTGCGTCAACGTGTTTTTGACAGAGTCCTACGCCCTGGACAAAGCATACATACGAATGGCAGTGGCAAAATCGAAGAGGTTGAAGATCCTTCTTGCGACGAATGGCGAGCGGGAGTAAGGACCACAGCGGGTGCGTGAAAGCTTTGGCGAGGTGGCACTGGCGAATGGAAGGGATTAGGCGGTATGAATGTTGTTGGAAATCATGGGTAAACAAAGCAGGGAGATCAGAGACAGCGGATGAAGAGTGCAAGACGGTGAAGCATTCGTCACCTTCTGCGAGATGAACCTTGTGAGATGTGGGCGCGAAAAATAAGATGTTCAAGCCGTATTACCATTTTTTTTTTTTTTTGGCCTTTTGAACCTTCAATGTAACAACTGAGAGGTCAAATTGCCTGTTTTTTTTTTTTTAACAACTAATTAGGTACTCTGGATTTGTCGACCACACCACCACAATATTATCAATCATTTTATACTCGGATTTTTTGTTGGAGTAACAGGCAAACGAGAGACGTCAAATTTAATCGTACACTATACATTGGAGAGGAGCGACGTCGCTCTGAGTACAGACGCGAAAGTATCTGGGTGAGGAGTGCCAACGTTCTTGATTCCTCGCTCGATGTGGTAGTACAAAAAACAAAACAAAAAAAACTATTGTACATTCTTTGAAATAAATAAAAACACTAATAATTTACTTTTGGGATGCGAATGCCGTCAATAGAAATTAATATTGTCCTTATTCCCGAGCGACCTTCAGCATGCCAAGCAGATCCTTCATCACGGACCCGAATTCCTTATATTGGCCGTGATTCTCTAAGATGTGATTGAACTCCTTCGTCTCCCTCACTTTGTCGAAGTTCTCCGCAAGAAAACCCAACATCTGATCCTTCAGGTCAGGGAAATCGGATCCGCTCTCGAACAGCTCCGCACCGACGGTTTCGGGGCTCAGCCCCTCGACGATGTAGTCCTCAAGCGCTGTCTTCAGATCGTTGATCTGGTACATATCGGCGACGCGCAGCAGGTCTTGCAGGGCGCTCTCGGGGATGCGGTTGAAGTCGATGAACCCGGTGTACAGATACCACAGCACCGCGCTGAACACGGGGTACTCCACATCCGTGACAATGACGCGCGTCTTCTCGCCGGGGACGGACTGGCCCTCCTGGAAGCCATCCTGGAACATGGCGCGGAAGTAGTCGCTCCGCTCCGCAAGGATGTCCTTGCGCGACGGAAGGATCTCACCGTCCACCTCGAACTCGACGTCGGAGTCCAGCGTCAGGAAGAGCGAGTCGAGTGTCTGGATAAGGGCGCGGGGGAGGACGGGCTGTGCGAGGCCGTCATAAGAGAGTTGGACCTCGACATAAAGTGGCGACTCTCCGAGCTCTTCTTGAATCTTGGAGCGGTTGCACTTAGCGCGGTAGCCTGAATAATTGGGTGGCGAGGAAATAGGGGAGGGCGATGGATGAGTAATTTTGTCGAGGTTCACTTACATTTCTGTTTACTTACATTCCAATCGTCGATTGAAGTAAGAGAAATAAAAATAACCTTGTTTGCACTGACCTCGGACTTTTTGGATTTGGAGATAGTCGGGGATTTCTTCTTTTTCAACTTCAAGACGGTGAGAGCGTTCAGGTGTATACAGAATAAGCTTGGTCTTGAAGTCGTGCTTTGAGCCATAGAATCCGTCACTGTGATTGCCATTGGAGGCATATAAAAAGACGGAGATGTCTTCTTCGCTGTCGTTATTGGACTTGATACCGAACTGAGAAAGGTCAACGAAACAATGTTAATGAATAAGCATTTGGCTGGCGAGCGGGGGTATCCATTGAACGCGTTGCAAACAAAAACCTACGGGGTCAATCCGCAGCCGCCAGCCATGCTCAGGGCGAGTGTGGAAAATGGGGCTGAGGATTGGCTTGTTCTCCAGGTTGTCCAGGGTTGGGACCTCCCACTCGAAGCAGATATTTTTCACGCGCAGAGACATTTTTGTGGGTTGGGAGTTGTAGAGTTGGTGTGTTGAATTGGTTCGGTGTGGAGAATGGTCGATGCTTTTCTAGTTGGGTGTGGGGTAAATTCGGAGCCGTTAAAAAGGTTTGGGTTTTCTAAAGAGGGCTCGAATTCCCATTTACTTTAGGGTCGCACAATGTCTGCAATCGTTTCCAATCGTGGTAGACCAGCAAAAATCGGAGTGTCTCACATGTGAAGTTTGGAACAAGCCAAACGTCCAAACGTGGGCGATCAGGACACATTAGCGACCTTGGTTAAGGTTCGCGGAGCTGGTGACATGATTGACCGCGTCCTAAAAATATCCCGCTCACAATAATGCAGCATGCAAGTATGTTATGACTCGAGGCGCGGCCAATTCCATGTGCAAATTTTATTATGCATGGTATGTTATGCGGCGTGGCCTTCGGGTGAACCCCGCTCTGCCTACTTGCATATCAACACTTTATCTCTTCTCCGGTCGTGCCTGTCCAAGAAAGGACATATTATTACTATGCTCAATTGCATTTCGAATGCTTGACGGAGTACTCGTGCGCTTTTCGCGGCGCAAGAGAGGAGGACATTTTGACCGGTGGTGTAGGGATCCAGGACCCTGATAAAGAAGGCTTGTTTGTTGACGTACCTGCTGTTATTTCCTATTTTGCATGAGTAAACTTTTTGAATGAGCCCCCTTCCACTTTCGACCATCCAATGACCTCGCGACACATGAACGGCTCTACGTTAACTCGCCGATGGCCGCAGTTGTAAGTAGGAGTCGAAATCTTGAAAGATCAGTTGCTCCAAGGTCACGGAATCGACGGGAAGTGTGATATCAAGAATTAACTCAAGAGGCAAACGGTAGCCTTTTCGAGCGTTTCCCGTTCTTTTGAAACTCAGCATTCAGACTCTGTCCATGTTTGTGCATGGTCATTAGGAGGTGCTGCGACCATTCAATTAAGAATCAACATAGCTCCTGCACCACAGAAGAAGCTCATGTTGCTCTGGATCGGTGAAGACGTTTGTCCAGCTGTCCATTGCATAAACACATATCAAACATAACAGTGCGACGGGTAAAACGAAAAAAAAAAAACCCCCCAGGCGCATTCCCCCACCCTGAATCAATTAATCTGACCGATCAGTGACAGACCGACCACACAGGGCTTGGAAAGGGATGTAGCAATACGCCTTCGGAGCATTACCCTATGCGTCGCCCCAACTCCCTTCGATGGACACTTTTGTGCTCGCCAGTACGTCATGAAAATCTGTTGCAGACAAGCAGGGTCGTGTGTCCACCCCGCCAGTATCGCTAGTATCGCGTCCGACGCAAAAGAGAGATTTATGAGCAGGCTCGGACGCGTTTTGGTGAGATGGTGCAACAATACGCCCACGGAGGTTAACACTCGTGCTTGGACGGTTACCATGCGGGGAAGTCTGTCAGCGTCGCGGCAAAACAAAGAGAGGTCGAGTCATGGCCAGTTGCGAAATGCAGTTTTGTTGTGCGAAGTCCTGACACCCTTGCAGGGGGGGGGATGACGCGCACACGAAAGTCGTTCTTGACAGCTGAGTTTGGGGGACCACAAAACAGATCCATACGTAATACCCGTAATACCAAACCATTCTTTGCACGACATGAACGATCAATGCGCCATCGGGTAATCGGATATACGCCGAATCGTTACGAAACCCTGATTCTCATTCATTCGCCTTGTCAATGAAACGGTTTATTGGATTCCCACACAACCGACACTTGTCACATTCGCGTTTCTCCCACAACCAGGTGACAGCTCGATCACGCGTTAGGCATATGAAAAAA
>RBNI01000719.1:0-27521 GCA_003990745.1 Jimgerdemannia flammicorona | reverse complement strand
AGATGCTTTATTTGCTCACAAGATGAATCTTGGATCTGGTGGAAAACAGCCACTTATGAGAACTACAAAGTTTAACAATATTACTCAAGAAATGATATTTCCAAAGAAATATAAAATTGTTAAACTGTGTGGTAAAGCAAAGGGCTTACAACAAGTACTTGAAGAAAGAAATATTTTGAGAAAAGATTTAAAAAGAAAATGCAAGAAAAAATACAAGAAAGAAGATTGTTGTACTGTATAAATTCTATCCCATCAAGAAGATTTTAAAGCACAGAAGCCACTTCAAGAAATTATTAAAAACTTGGGGCATAAATGTATTTTTTATCCTAAGTTCCATTGTGAACTTAATTATATTGAATATTTTTGGAATAGTGCAAAAAAGTGTTGCAGGTATATAATGTATATGTATATTAATTATTATATTTATTATTTATAATATTTAGAACTCATTGCAATTATACATGGACTAGATTGAAGCAAAATATTCCAAAAGCTTTAGCCTCTGTTGATCTTATTACAATTAGAAAATATGCATATCATTCACAAAAATATATGAATGCATATCAAAAAGGACTTGTATTAGTAGATGCAGAAAATGATGTTAAAAAATATCATTACTTCAACGTGTCTCTCAGATTATTTAGCCAAGACAGAATTAGCCACCAGATATATTGCATAAATAACACTTTTTTATCAAATATATTCAATAAATAGAGATCAAGTGGAAGTGGGGGAAGATGGAAGTGGATCGAGTGGAAGTGGGAGAAGGTGGAGGTAATATAGATTGATAGAAGTAGATAATCAATTTAAGGCCACTTTTGGTAATTGATTTAACACCACTTGAAGGGGAATTTGGCAAAGATGAATATGATTTAAGGTCACTTTTGGTAATCGATTTAAGGCCACTTAAAGGAGAATTTGGGAAATTCAGCAAAGGGGAACAATTTTGGTAATCAATGGCAAAGGGGAGCCATTCCACCCAATCCACCTTCCCCTACTTCCTCAAGGTGGAGTGGAGGTGGATCGAGTGGAAGTGGGGGAAGATAGAGGTGGATTGAATGGATCAAGTGGAATTGAGGTTCTTCCCCACTTCTACTTGAGAACATGATTTAAGGTTACTTTTGGTAATTGATTTAAGGCCACTTGAAGGAGAATTTGGGAAATTCAGCAAAGGGGAACAATTTTGATAATCAAAGGCAAAGGGGAACAATTTTGGTAATCAATGGCAAAGGAGAGCTATTCCACCCAATCTACCTCCCCCCACTTCCTTAAGGTGGAGGAGGTGGATTGAGTTGAAGTAGGAGAAGGTAGAGGTGGATTGAATGGATTGAGTGGAATTGAGGTCCTTCCCCACTTCTACTCGAGAATATGATTTAAGGCCACTTGAAGGAAAATTTGGGGAATTTGGCAAAGGGGAACAATTTTGGTAATTGATAACAAAGGACTTCCACCCAATCCACCTCCCCACTTCCTTAAGGTGGAGTGAAGGGAAGTGGGGGAAGGTAGAGGTGGATCGAGTGGATCGAGTGGAATTGAGGTCCTTCCTCACTTCCACTCGAGGACATGATTTAAGGCCACTTTTAGTAATCGATTTAAGGCTGCTTAGAGAATTTGGGGAATTCAGTAAAGGGGAACAATTTTGGTAATCGATGGTAAAGAGGAGCCATTCCACCCAATCCACCTTCCCCCACTTCCACCTGATCCACCTCCCCCCACTTCCTCAAGGTAGAGTAGAGGTGAATCATGTGGAAGTGGGAGAAGGTAGTGGTGAATCAAGTGGATCAAGTGGAATTGAGGTCCTTCCCTACTTCCACTCGAGAACATGATTTAAGGTCACTTTTGGTAATCGATTTAAGGCCACTTGAAGGAGAATTTGGGGAATTCAGCAAAGGGGAACAATTTTGAGCCATTCCACCTGATCCACCTTCCCCCACTTCCACCCAATACACCTCTCCCCACTTCCTCAAGGTGGAGTGGAGGTGGATCGAGTGGAAGTGGGGGAAGGTAGAGGTGGATCGAGTGGATCGAGTGGAATTGAGATCCTTTCCCACTTGTACTCGAGAACATGATTTAAGGCCACTTGAAGGAGAATTTGGGGAATTTGGCAAAGGGGAACAATTTTGGTAATTGATGGCAAAGGGGAGCCATTCCACCTGATCCACCTCCCAAAGTTGATCGAGTGGAAGTGAGGAAAGGTAGAGGTGGATCGAGTGGAATTGAGGTCCTTCCCCACTTCCACTTGAGAACATGATTTAAGGCTACTTTTGGTAATCGATTCAAGTGGCCTTAAATTGTATCCTCGAGTGGAAGTGGGGAAGGACCTCAATTCCACTTGATCCACTTGATCCAACTCTATCTTCCCCACTTTCACTCGATCCACCTCCACTCCACCTTGAGGAAGTGGGGGGAGGTGGATTGGGTGGAAGTGGGGGAAGGGGGATCAGGTGGAATGGCTCTCCTTTGCCATCGATTACCAAAATTGTTCCCCTTTGCTGAATTCCCAAATTCTCCTTCAAGTGGCCTTAAATTGATTACCAAAATTGTTCCCCTTTACAGAATTCCCCAAATTCTCCTTCAAGTGGCCTTAAATCAATTACCAAAAGTGACTTAAATCATGTTCTCGAGTGGAAGTGGGGAAGGACCTCAATTCCACTCGATCCACTTGATCTACCTCTACCTTCCATCACTTCTACTTGATCCACCTCCACTCTACCATGAGAAAGTGGGGGGAGGTGGATCAGGTGGAAGTGGGGGAAGGTAGATCAGGTAGAATGGCTCCTCTTTGCCATCAATTACCAAAATTGTTCCCCTTTGCTGAATTCTCCAAATTCTCCTTCAAGTGGCCTTAAATTGATTATAAAAAGTGACCTTAAATCATATTCCCGAGGTGGATCAATCTACCTCTACCTTCTCCCACTTCCACTCAATCCACCTCCACCTTTTCCCTCACCCACTTCTATCTGACCCACTTCCACCTGATCCACCTTCCCTCCCCACTTCCTCAAGATGGATCGAGTAGAAGTGGGGGAAGTTGGAGGTGGATCGATCCACCTTGGGAATACAATTTAAGACCACTTTTGATAATTGATTTAAGGTCGGAATTTGGCCAATTCAACAATGCCAAAATTACTAAGTCACAAATTAATAATTGCATCTAAACTTATGCTTAATTTTTTGTTACTCCTTTTTGCTACTCCTTTTTAATATATTTAATAAAATAAAAATAAAAACTAGAAATTGATAGAAAAATCTATTGAGTTTAATAAAATGAAGAGCTTTTTTTTTATTATTGTATAAAATATTTTAATAAAGATTATTTTTTTACTTATTTAATATAGATCTTTACATTTTTTAAATCTCTTCTCCTTTATATTGATCATATTAAAAAAAAAAATTATTAGAAATATAAATAGTAAATATTATCTACTTTACTTAAATGAAGAGCTTTTTTTTTAAATAATATGATTATAAATGATTTACTAAAGTTAGTTATAATTTTGGCCTTATTTAATATTCCATTGGCTTTGAAATTATGACCAGTAATTTATAATTTGGCTTTAATTTAAGGCCGAAATTGTGACTGGTCTTAATATTTATTATAAAATAATAAAAAAACTCTTTTTATTAAAATATTTTATGTAATAATTAAAAAAGCTCTTCATTTTATTAAACTTGATAGAATATTCTATCAATTTCTGATTTTATTTTTTTTTTTATTAAATAGATTAAAAAGGAGTAGCAAAAAGGTTGAGTATAAGTATGGTGCACTATAGATAAGAGATAGTGGGAGAGGGTCCAAGGAAGGAAGTAGCAGAGAGAGCTGTTAATCAGTATGAAGAAGAGTGCTGCTAAGGTAGTAAGTAGAGCAGGGGGGCTTGAGGGGATGAAGGTGAGTCTTGGACTAGTGATAGAGAGGAGTAGAGGGAGGCAGATATTCAGACAGAGAGAAGAGCTAGAGATCAGGCACTGTATGATGATGGTATACTGGAGGTCTTTGAGGATGATAAGGATAGAAGGGCACTAGCTGATCCTGGAAAGATATAAGATAGTGAGGATGTTGAGATGAGGGATACACAAAGGGTCAGGTTTGGAGTCTCTGATGTGGCAATAGAAGGACAGGTAGTAGGACTTCAGGAGGATGAGCTGGTGGATGTCTCAGATAGAGAGTGGGAAGAATCTGCCAGTGCAGGGATTGATACCTCTATGCTGGGTGAGGGAAGGCCAGACACTTTTGGGGAGAAAGATGTTGGAGATCTGTGGTAGATGTGCTGTATTATACATAATTTGATAGCTGAGAAGTTGGGAGAGATAGACTTGAGGGTTGTCAGTAAGGAGTATTAGGAAAGGGTGCTTTGGAGAGATAGTGTGGTGGAGGCTCTCAAGGTTGAGGTATTGGTAATCTTCATAGAGGAGGAGAGATATGAGGTTAACAAGACAAGGGAGAAAGAGTTGGTAGTGGCTGCTGGAGAATGGACTGCATTCTGGTGGGAGCAGAGGAGAGGACTTCAACTATAACAGAGTACATTTCAGGAGTATAGGGATACAATAGAAGAGAAGGAGGATGTAGAACTGGCTGACCTTCTGGTTAGACTAGAGGTAGATAAGCTAGTGAGGGTGAAGTCTACTGTAGAGCAAGGAATGGATCTAGTAAGAGAGGAGAGGAGGACTGAATTATAAAGAGTTCTTACTTCTAAATATTATTTCCAATGAACAGTACAACTAATATTTTTTCTCTGAATGTGAATGGGTTATAGAGATCTGGACAGTGTAAGAACATTTTCACTTAGCTTAAGAGATTGGAGGCTGATCTCTTTCTACTACAGGATGTATGTTGTAAAGATGATGTGGATTAAGTAGAGTGGACTAGAGAATGGGGAGAAGCTACAGCTTAGATTGGTAAAGTGGTGATTTTGGTATAGAGTAGCAAAGGAGATTTAGGTGGAATCAGGAGCTGGGGAGACCATTTGGTATGGGGGGAATGGTACTGACCTGGGTGAGAGCTAGTGAGAATTGGCTCTTACTACTGCTTTATAATTAGGGGTGAGCAGATTGTATAGATTAAGGGTCTCTTAGAGAAGGGCACTCTCTTGGAGGATGGGGTAGATATTCTGGATAATGACTTCAATATAGTGTAGAATCTTCAGATAGATAGAATGGATGGAGGGAGGAGTGCTGGTGGAAGGAGTAGTGGCCTGGATATATGGAAGGAGGTAGAGAACCTTAGCTCTTTAGGAGATATGAGCAGAATACAGTGGGAAGAAAAGAAGATCTACACACACTGGATGAATAGCCTAGGTATAAGGATTGACTAGATCCTAACAGCCAAATGCTGGGGCATGGATATTTAGAGGACTCTAGAGGTAGAGTGGTGCTTATGGTCAGATCACTGGGGACTGTTAGAGCAGGGGTAGTTTGGGGAAAGTGGAGATGGACCCAGATATTAGCATCTTAACTCCTCTCTGCTGGCTGAGAAGATATTGTAAGACTCTTAGGTAGAGGACATCCAGATGAAGATTACTAGCTAGATATATGAGGGCTCACTAGTGGATGTTCAGTGGATAAAGTTGAAAGAGACTGTAAGAGTTTACTGGAGTAGAGCTGGTAGAGATACTGGGAGGCAGAGAAGGAAAAGGGTGAGGTGTGCTTCTAATAGATTGGTTAGATTGCAGATAGAATGGGCAGATTTGATAAATTCTGGAGAGGTGGATGATTAGAGGTTGGTGTGAGCTAAGCTGGAGGTGGTAGAGTTGAGAGAGGAGGAGGAGATATGTATGAAAGAAATAGCAGCTAGGCTGAGATAGCAGGGGCTTGAGAAGAGTGAGAGGCCTACTAGGTACTTATCAAGGCTCCTCCAAGTAAGAAGGATGCAGCATCAATGGGATGGAGTTCTTGATGCAGAGGGGGAAATGATATATAGTATACAATAGATCTTAGGATTGCTGAAGGAGCAGTAGAGGGGTCTATAGAGTGAGGAGGAAGGGGGTGCTGATATAGAGGCAATTGGAGACACTCTGGAGAATTGGAAGCCACCACAAGTAGAGGGCCTGGGGAATTTGATCCTACCAGTCCAGAAGGAGGAGATCTAGAGAGTCCTTGTGGCAACTAAGCTTGAAATAGTATCAGGAGAGGATGGATTATCTTGGGACATAGCAAGAGTTCCTGGAGTATTAGAAGAGATAGCAGCCCTCTGCAACCTTGTTCTTCTGAAGGGTCAGTGAGTTGAAGAGCAGGACCTAGGGCTGGTGGCTCTATTGTACAAGGACAAGGGGAGGAGAGAGTACTGGAAGAACTGGAGACCAATCATATTTCTAGATATAGACAGGAAGATGGTTACTAAGATGATTGTAGTGAGATTACAGAAGGTTTCCCAACAGGTACTGGGTGAGGAGCAGTGGGGCTTTGTCAGAGGTAGACTTATTAGAGATAGGATGGCTTGGGTCTATGGCATTATTGAAGGGGTATAGGCTAGTGGATTGGATAGGACACTGGTCTTTTTGGACCAGGAGAAGGCCTATGACTACATTCAGTGAGTGTGGCTGGACAAGATGCTAGACAGAATTGGAGTTCTCCCACTATTTCAAGCTTCTATATTGAGTCTGTTAGAGGGCAGTAGGGCAGTACTGATATGTAATAGTTACTGGGGTCTGACATTTCTCTTGGAGAGAGGAGTTCCTCAGAGAGTTCCACTGTCTCCTATTATATATACTCTTTCATTAGAACCTTTGATGGATAGGATTTGACAGAAGGTGGTAGGGCTCTCTATCTACAGTGTAGTGTGGAAGGTGGGGGCCTTTGCAGATGATATAGTGGTTGGACTTAAATCAGTGGTAGATATTGAGATACTTAAGAAGATGGTGGAATGATATGAGATACACTCTGGAGCAAAACTCAATGACATAAGTATGAGACAATAGTATTGGGAAATAGGCTAGTAAGAGGGGATGTCATTGGAACAATTGTCCCTACAGGAGAGGCAGTGTAGTATCTAGACATCTTCCTTTCAGTATATGGATCTGTCTTGCCACAGATATGATGGGAGAAGAGGGTGGCTATCTAGAGGGAGGCTCTTAGAGGTTGGGGAGGTTAACACATCTCCCTGGTAGGCCAGATATTAATTCTGAATGTCTACTGATTCTCTAAGCTGTGGTATATTGCTTATTACTTAGACTTTCCAGCTTGGGTGGTAAAGAGACTGATGAAACTGGCTAGGGATTGGATTTGGGCTGGAAGGTAGTCTCAGATCAGTTGAGATACCCTTTCAATACCAGTAGTTCAAGGGGGGCTAGAACTGGTGGATTTTTCTAAGAGGTTACACTACCTGAGAGCTTAGTGGTTGAAGCAGATTATTGAACTATAGGAAGAGAGATGGGTGCTACTGATGCAGAAGGTGTGGGAGATAAGATTCTCCTCAAGAGAGTCCTCAGAGGATTTGCTATCTCTGGTGGGTCTGGGTGGAAGCTGTTGGCTACAGTATAAAGGCTTCTAGTGGAGGGTGGCAGATAGAGTATACTATATAGGCTTATACTGATATAGTAATGAAGGGGAGATGCTATAGGGACCAGCTATATGGAAATAGAACAGACTGCTATTGGGGGGTACTCTACTTATTGAGTTTGATATTGGTAATAGAGTGGAGTATCTGTGGGGACTCAGTTAGGATCTTTGACTCAGTAGTTGGCAAGCAGTGAGGATTGGTGAGGAGTGGAACTGGGCAGGAGTCTGGTCATGGAGTACTGAGATATAGAGATGGCTTCCTCCCAAGTTCTGAATAGTATGGTAGTAGATACTATAGAGGAATATTATATTGAATTTCTGTGCTAGACATCTGGTAGATGGTGGACTACTAGAATGTGAGGGGTGTTACAATATAGAATAAGTTGGAAGATTTGTGCAGATATCAGAACATTGACTGAAAGAGTGTGAGGTTCTGGGGGACTTTTGGATAGTAGTAGGAGACTGGTTGGGTGTCAAGAGGAGACTAGATAGAGAGAGAGATTGCTGGAAAGATTTGAGAACTAGGTTGGTGAGAGATGTGGACAATAAATGGCTCACTATAAGATGGATTTTAGCTGTATAGATAGGGCTGACTGGATATTGGCTCTTTGTTTTGAGGAGGGGCAATGGCTGGATTTGTAAGAGAGGTTATTAAGATGAGAGGGGTTAATAGGAGATATACTAATAGAGTGGTAAGTTGGATGGGATCCCCAGAGTAGGCATCATTATTGTCTGGTAGAAGAGATCTGTAAACAGAGTAGTGGGTAAGTAGAGATAATTAATAACCTAGTGATCTTTAATCAAAAAGATGTGGGAGGAGAGGGAGGGCCTAGGAGGATCAGATAGGGGTGGACTCAGTATATTATATATGGAATAGATAGGTGTACTAATAAAGGGAGGAGTCTAAGAGACTATAAAAAAATAAAATAAAATAAAATAAAATAAAATAAAATAAATAGATTAAGTATATTACTGGCTCAGCTATTTTTTAAGTCAAATATACTACTTACTAAGTTATTATTTAAATTAAATATATATATATTAACTTGGCTATTTTTTAGATTAAGTTTTAGATTTATTAGATCAGATTTGTAGAACTTTAGTTATATATATAATATATTACTTAGTAGTAGTTAATAAAATATATCAAGTTATTAATATAGAAATTTAAGTATTTAGTAATATTTGAGCAAAAATAGATCTTTTTGATAACTGTGAAAATATAGATCTTTAGAGGAGTAAAGTAATAGTAGTTATATAATAAATAGAACTTATATTGTAGAATATATATTACATAGTTACTGTTTGAAGATTTTTGATAATTTAAATAATATAATAGTTATTTAAAAATAAAATAAGATTTTTTGAATTTTTTTTATTATCAATTATATATCTATATTATCTCATGATCTGTAAGAAAAATACAGATAAATTTAAAGATACAGGTAAATTTGCCTGTTAAAATATAATTGGCTATAATATCTATAATAATATATATTATTTTTATAATTTCTAAAATAGGTAAAATAAAGTTTTACTAAATAATTTATATAAAAAAATTATAATAAATATAAAACAAATAATTTCCCAATTTGATATATTCTAATTATAAATAAAAAAATATATAATTGTTATAGTAAGTAAAACAATAATTTAAAATTTAATAAAATAAATATTAGTTAAAATATATAAGTATCATAATTTTTACAAACATATTTATCTACTTTATAGATTAAAAGATAAGAGTTAGTAAATAAATTAGACTAAATTGTTACTAATTTTATTATCAAAATTTATTAATCTGTAAATATATCTTCAATAAGTACATATATAATATTACTAAGTTATTAATAATAGATATATATATATATAAAGTTCTAATATTTATAGAAAGTAGATTTGAAATATATCTGTTAAAATTTCTATTATTTTGATATCTTGATAATGTGGCTTATATATATAACTATATCATCTTTAAGTTACATCACTCAATGTATAAATATTTACTATCTGGAATAATAATAAACTACTCAGCTCTTCTTCTCTGTTTTCTACTTTATTAAGTTATAATAAAGATTATCTCTACTTAGTAGCTAATAAGAAATATCTCTCTAAGACTCTATACTAAGATATTGATATAAATGAACCAAGAAACCAGTATGAACACACTGAATACAGTAGGTGCAGATACCCCCAGAATGAATATAATGGTTACAGTTTCTATAGTAAATATAAATACAGCTAAGAGGTCAATTCCTATCTTTGATAATAAGGATTATATTATTTAGACATTCTATATGAGCAATATCTTAGAGAAGTATAGTTTGGTAGAGTATATAAAACTAAAAATACAGATTTAAGATTATAATACTATAAATAATTACTAAGTATTATGAGAGATTATCTTTATATTATCAAACTAGTAAATAAAACTTATAATATATATTATAACAGTCTATAATATATAAGAGACTCTATACAATTATTATATATAAGTATTCTTATTAAATTGATTCTATCTAAAATCTCAACTATTCTATTTATAAATGAAATCTAAGGAGAATATCTATAAATATACCAATTATATCAATAATTTAGTAAATCAGATAAATTTCCTAAGTATACTAGTAGAGTATATTAGTGATAAAGACAAGATTCTGACCCTTATATAAGATCTCTCTAAGGTATACAATATTATAGTAATAGCTATATATAAGAGTGGAAAACTCACAGACTATATCTATCTCTTATAATCAATCTCATTGATCAGAATTTGGTAATATCATTCTTATTTTTATAAACAGACAAACATATGTCATTATCTATATACTATACTCAAGTTCAATATAAATGATTAATATATAACAATAAGTCTTATTAATAAAAAGATGTATCAAGAAAATAGTAGTAACAATGATGATGAGAAAGTATTCTATAGATTATATGAATGAGATAAGAGATATTAATAAGATTAAAACCATGAAAAATTCAATAAAAACTACTATTACTATAGTAAGTATAGATATATATATAAAATAATTACTATTATAAAAATAAGAAGAATAATGAAAATAAGTATAGAAGCTAGTATTGGTAATATGGAAGTAATAGAAAGAAATATAATAATTAAGAATAATATAATACAAATACTATCAAAACTAATGATAATGATGGTATATTTTTTATATAAGTAATATATATATATATTTACTAATAAGAATACAGCTAGTAAGAGTACTAATACTATCAATAACAATAATGTTTGACTTATAGATTCAGGTGCTATATAATATATAATAGACTATCAAGAATAGTTCTTAATATATATGTAAGTTATTCAAATATCTTATATTTATTAAGTTAGATAACAATAATATCATATACTCAAAGAAGAGAAAATATTAGCATATATCTCTATAGAAATGTCACAGAGTCTGCTGGTACTTTTTAAAATATATTATATGCTCTAAAGATAGAAAAAAATCTCTTTTTAATCAGCAAAATAATGGCCTATAGTAATAAAGAAATATATATATATCTGATAAGAGTAATAGTATATAGTTTAAAGAATGACAAAAAGATTATAATAGTATTGAAATGAGGTAATCTTTATATAATCAATGATATACTAAGTGGTATAAAGATCTATGCATATATAATAATTATATCTGATATATCCAATATATGATATCAATGTTTAGAATATATATAAGAAAATTGAGCTTGAAAAAGATAATTAGAAATAGATCTATATGAGAATTATCAGCAATATATCTCAATAATAACTTCTGTGAGAATTATGTGATAAATAAAGTATTCTGATATCTATTTGAGAAGTAGACAAAATGTATACTAATATACTTAATTTAATATATATATATATATATAGTTTAATATATACTACTTTCTATAGAGAGAAGAGATATTTCATCATATTTATTAATGACAATACATATAAGATATATGTGTATTTTCTATTAACAAAAAGCAAAGTCTTAGATAAATTTAAAAAATTTAAAGTAATCATAGAAAATAAAACAGAATATAGAATATATACTATTTCTTAAATAGTAATATAGTTAAATTTGACTATAAATTTTTAAAAATTCATAAGTCTGAAAATTATAATATCTTTTAAAAAATATTTTAACTATTGATTTTTTATACTTTTTTTTATCTTTAGATAAAATTTTATAAAAAAAAAGAAAAAAAAAATAAAAAATAGATAAATTGAGTTATATTTTTAACAGAAAATACAAACTTGAAAAAATCAGATTTTTTCAATAAAAAAATTATTACTAAAAAGATATTTCCATATATTATCTAAGAGATATACTCAAATAATGAATATAAATATGACAATAATATATTTAAGTAGTATTTGAAAAAATATAATATATATACTATTAGATAATAGTATTATACATATATACTATAGCAGAATGGTATAGCCAAGTGATTTAACTATAGCTGTAGAAATAGTGTAAATAATAATCAATATAGCTGGATTATTATATTCTTGTTTGGCCAAAGCTATCAATATGGTGATACATATATATATACATATAACTTATATATCTTAAGTATTAAGTAAGAAATCTGATAATAATAATAAGTATTTCAGAGATAATAATCTTATTCTTAAAGAGTTATATATATAGTAAAATAAAGCCAGATATATTATATCTATATATATTTAGATGTGATATATATATTCTTAACAAGAGTAATACTAATTAGTATAAGTTTAAGCCAAAAGCTAGTAAGCATATATTTCATATATATTCTAATAAGGTGTATTGACTCTGGGATCTATATAAATATTATATAGTAATCTCATATAATATATAGTTCAATATAAAAGAAAATCAGGAACTCTATATAGATGTATCTATTAGAACCTCTACTTCAATATCTTAGTAAGTATAATATATATATAGTATGATAAAGTAAAATTATTTTCAACTACTATATATATTTAAGCCAGAGTTGTTTAAGCTAAGAATAATAGAAATTAAGAATAGCAAGATCTCTAATAATGATAAGAAGTCCTCTATAAAGAGTAAGTAAAAATACTTCAATATTTACTAAGAAACTTATTTCAATTTAGAGAGTTATTGAGATATATTAAAAATATCTCAATATAAAGATTATGTAAACTATACTGAGACATATAAATGTATATTTATTGCAACTTCTGATGAGCTAAATATATATAATGAAGTAATAACTTCTCTTGATAATAAAAAATAAAAGCAAGCTATAGATGAAGAGTATAATGTACTTATCAAGAATGATATATAGAATCTAGTATCTCTTCTAAGCAATCAATAAGCCATAGGATCATGATGAGTATATAAGATTAAGTATAAGAATAATAGAAATATAGAGTAATATAAAGTATTTTTTATTACTAAGAGTTATTTAAAAGATTATGGTATTGACTATAATGAGATATTTTTACTAGTATTCAAGCTTACTTCACTAAGAATATTTCTTGTAATCTGTATTATATATAATTTGAAAATCCATCAGATAGATATTGAGATAGCTTTTCTTAACAGTAATATAGATATAGAGCTATATATTTATTAGCTATAAGGATATAAGCAGAATAATGATCTTATATATAAACTATATAAAGAATTATATAGTATTAAGCAAGCAGTCTATTTGTAAAATAGAAAAATTGATAAATATCTTTTTAATAATAGTTATATATACTGTAAAGCAGATAATTATATATATTTAATACTATATTAATGGAGTAACTTTTATTAATATTTAGATTGATAATATAATTATTATCACAATAAAAAACAAGCTTAATAGAGTTAAAGAAGCCCTATATAAGGAATTCAAGATGACTAATATAGATAATACATTTTGCCTTTTGGAGATATCTATTATATATAATAGAAGTATATATACTATATATCTCTCACAGTTAGCTTATATTTAAGTTATTCTAGAATAATTTAGTATGAGTGAATATAAGTCTATTAATACTCTTATAAATATATCTGTAAAGTTAAAGAAGTTCAAGATAAATAATAATGATAATAATATTCTCTATTGATAAATAGTCAGTTCTTTTATATATATATATCATATTAGAAATAAAACCCAATATTTCATATACTGTAAATAAGGTGATATAGTACTCATTATACTATAACAATTTACATTAGAGTATTATTAAGAGGATTTTTAAATATATTAAAAAAATAGTATACTATATATATACTCTCACCTTAGTAAATTGAGTGAGAGTAATAATAATAATAATAATGACAAGAATGATATATAACTATCTGGCACATATAATACTGATTAAGTCAGAGACTTAGATGATTATTAATCTACAACTGAGTACTTCTTTCAGTTAAATGATAAAAGAGTTATTTTATAGTAAATATATAAGTAGTCCTCTATAATAACTTCTTCTATTTAAGCTGAATATCAAGCTCTTTCTACTGTAATAAAGAAAGTCATTTGGCTATACTAATTATTAAAGAAGCTAAGCTTTAATTAGAAATAAAATCCTATGCTCATCCATTAGGACAACTAGTTTATAATTACTATAATAAAAAATCCTATATATTACTCTAGAATAAAGCATATTGATGTACAGTATCATTATATAAGAGAGTAGTGCTCTCAATAAATCAAATTGAATTGAATTGAATCCAAATTCAATTTAATTTAAAAACTTCAAATTGAATTAAGGTCCAATTTAATTCAATTCAAATTGAATCAAGGTCCAATTCAATTTAAATTTTAATTTGAACCTAAATTTTTAAAATTCAATAACTTGATGGAAAAATATCTAAATTTAATAATTTTTATTATATTGGATTTGTCTTATTAAGATGAATTCAATAAGTTAAAATTCATCAAATTTGGATATGTTTTCATTAAGTTATTATATTTCAAAGTTTGACTTTCAATTTTGAATCAAATCAGACCTCAATTCAATTTGAATAATTTGAATTAGATCTCAATTTGAATTGAAAAATTTCTAATTTGATTTGATTTAAATTACTCTCAATTCAATTTAATTTGAATTGATTTGATTTGTTTAGGAGTACTATAAGAGAGTATATAGAGAACAAGACTATATTCTTAGAATACATCCCCACCAAATATATGATTGCAGATTCACTCACCAAAGCCCTTTTAGGACTAAAATTCCAATAATATACTAAAGAAATAAATCTTTAATAAACTATATATCAATAATAGATAATTATAGATAATCATAGAATATTTTATGACAAAAAGGAAGCAGAAAAACAATGCAATACATCTCTCTCTTTAAGCATTATATTGTACTATTCTATTCTTTCTTCTTATTCTTCTTTTATATTTAAGATCTTCTACTATTAGAACCTATCTACATTCTTCATTTTTACTACAGTTTCTTATGTTTTAAACATAGGTAGATAGCATTCTTTAATACATTCACAGTCATTTTGCAGTTATTACTTAGTTACATTACATTCCTACTTACATTGCATTCTTACATATTATCTCATTGAGAGAGAGTGTATTATTTTAACATCTCAATAATGTGGCTTATACATATCATCTTTGAGTTACGTCACTCGACGCTTAAATACGCGCTATCTGGAATAATAATAAACCGCTCTGCTCTTCTTCTCTGCTCCCCACTCCACTAAGTTACAACAATACAAACACCATTTGTGAAAGTATCCGAGCAAGTAGAGGAAAGAGATAGAGAATGAAGGTGATTGAATGTTAAAGAGTATGCATGATATATATTGGAAAAGGTCATGATGATCAAGTAGTAGCTTATATTGGTTTGTTAGAGGTTTCTTCAAATCCTATTCTTAATGTAAAATAATAGAAAGGACGCAAGATTAATGAGTAAGAGTGTGCGTACAGAGTAATTTTCGGTCAAAAAGGTAAACGGTGTGAATACGGTGGGCAGCCTTTTATAATAAAAGAACAGACAAGTAGATAACAGACGACGAGTAACAATAAGGAAGCGAATGACGAGCAATAATAAGACAGGAAAACGATGAGGTGAATGGCAAACTATAATGGCAAACTATAACCGTACCCTCGCTGCATAGCTGTACCCTCGCCGCATTACCGTAGCCTCACCGCATTACCGTAGCTTTGCTGCATTACCGTAGCCTCACCGCATTACTGTAGCCCCGCAATATAACCATAAGCAAACGAACGATGAGTAGGTGAACAGTTTGAATATAGTGAGTAACCTTTAATAGTAAGGGAGCAGACAAGTAGATAATAAACGATAGGCAATAATAAGAGAGAGAACGATAAGCAATTATAAGACAGGAAAACGATGAGCAGGTGAATGGCAAACTATAACTGTACCCTTGCCGCATAACCATACCCTCGCTGCATTATTGTAGCCTCGCTACATTACCGTAGCCTCGCCGCATTACTATAGCCTCGCCATATAACCGTAAGCAAGCGAATGATGAGCAGGTGAACGGCATTATTACGGTGGACAGCCTTTAATAATATGGGAGCAGACAAGTAGATAACAAATGATAAGCAATAATAAGACAGAAAAACGATGAGCAGGTGAATGGCAAACTATAACCATACCATCGCCATATAATCGCACCCTTGCCGCATTACCGTAGCCCCGCTGCATTACCATAGCCTAGCCCGTAGTCTCGCCGCATTACTGTAGCCTCGACATATAACCGTAAGCAAGTGAACGATGAGCAGGTGAACAGCGTGAATATAGTGAAAAGCTTTTAATAATAAGGGAGAAAACGATGAGCAATAATAAGACAGGAAAATGATGACCAGGTGAATGACAAACTATAACCGTATCCTCGCCGCATAACTGTACCCTCGCCACATTACCGTAGCCTCGCCCGTAGCCTCGCCGCATTATCATAGCCTCACCCATATCCTTGCCACATTACTGTAGCCTCGCCATATAACCGTATGCAATCAAACGATGGGCAGGTGAACGGCACGAATATGGTGAGAAGCCTTTAATAATGAGAGAGCGAACGACGAGCAAAATAAGACAGGAAAATGATAAGAAAACTATAACCATATCCTCGCCGCATAACCGTACCCGCTGCATTTCCGTAGCCTCGCCCGTAGCCTTGCCCCCTCGTCACATTATACTGTAGCCTCGCCATATAACCATAAGCAAGCGAATGATGAGCAGGTGAAAGGCGTGAATATGGTGGGTAGCCTTTAATAATAAGGAAACGAATGATGAGCATTATAGGACAGGAAAACGATGAGCAGCCCTAACCGCATAACCGGAGCCTCGCTGCATAATCGTAGCCTCACCATCTCACCGCATAACTGTAGCCTCACCACCTCACTGCATAACCGTAGCCTCGCCAGCCTTTAATAATAACAGGCAAACGTAGCCTTGTCGTCACCCTTGACGGTGATCAACGCTGAGTCTTGTGCAGCTTGCGGCTTTCAGCTTTGGGCGGTTTGTAGTTTCTAACATTATTGTGTTATCATATGATTCTTTAACCCCTAAAATAGTAATATAAATATATAAATAAATAGTAAGTTTTCAATTGTCCGTCTCGATCATCTATCTCAATTGTTCGTCTCACCCATCTCTCATCGTCCGTCTCAATCGCCCGTCTCAATCGTCCGTCTCAATGTCCGTCTCAATCGTCCGTCTCAATCGTCCGTCTCAATCGTCCGTCTCAATCGTCAGTCTCAATCGTCAGTCTCAATCGTCCGTTTCAATCGTCCGTCTCAATCGTCCGTCTCAATTGTCATTATTCTGTCTCAATCATCATTCTGTCTCAATCGTCCATCTCAATCGTCCACCTCAATCGTCATTCCATCTCAATTATTGGGAATGATGATTGAGATAGACGGAATGACAATTGAATGATTGAGACGGAACAATCTCATTATTATAAAATTTATATAGTATTATAAAATTTATATTGTATTATAAAATTTATCGTTTTAAAAGGTATGTGACTGTTGCCAAAATCGGACTCAACATTTTTTTTTTTTAAAAAAATTATATAGAAATATTTAAATAAGAATTCTAACTCTATAGAATTATAGTAAATCAATCAGAGAATCATTCTATATAGTTAATTTTTAGTATTTTTTTTTTTTTTTTTCTATACCTTCAACGTTTGTTAAAATTTATTGAGGTTTATAGATTAGTCGCACTGAACTTAGGGAAGTATCACAAAATCCTGATAGACAGATGCCTTGAGATTAGGAGCTCCGCAACCCGACCCGACCCGTGAGCTGACCCAGAAATTTACGAAACCCAAAAAAAATAGCCGACCCTGCAGCACTTTGAACCCAAAAAATGGCCGGGCCGACTTTGTACCCGTCTTTGAATCCGTCGATTTGAAATTTAAATCAAACTTTGAAATTCTATTGCTTGACAAAACGTGTCCAATTTTTATGTACTTTAGCTTGTTGGATTTGTCTCATCTAGGCACAACAAAGATCATTAAATTTGGGCATGTTTTTGTCGAGTAACAGAATTTCAAAATTTGGAAATCGAATCAACAGGTCGAGCCACTGATCGGGTTCAAAGACGGACACGTACAAAGTCGGGTCGGCCATTTCTCGGGTTCAAAGTGCTGCAGGGTCGACCATTATTCTGGTCGGGTATGCTGCATTTTGCGGAGCATGACTTGAGATGTACAATTAGTGTAACTCGGCAACTCGGCAAGGCAATCTGTAGGGGTTTGTGCACCAATGGCTGACGTAATAATTACGTGCCTGGTGGTTGGCAGCTTATCCTCAGGCTGTAAGCGGTAACTAGTAGTTGTAGGGTCTTTGTGTAACCTTGATTTAGCCAAGCCGAGCTAGGTATATTACCATAACCCTCGTGGGTGGTTGTAGCAATCTTATTGGCCAACGGATTTTAGCTCCACAGGCATTCAATCGTTAATCAAAGGGATTTTTTCCGCAGCCGAAACAACACCTTAACCATCTCAAACAGAACCCTTTATTCTTCTCGCCTTTGTAAATATGGTCGAGCAATCCGACAGCGGCTTTAATCTCAAGGACGATATCGCCTCTATTTGGAAGGACCCAACCTTCCACGATGTGACAATCGTCTGCGCTGATGGTGTCGAGCTAGGCGCATGCCGTGCCGTATTGGCTGCAAGGTTTGTCCGATTTCGATTCTTGAATAGTTTCGTTCGTCGTTTTTCATCATATTAAATTTCGTGTGGTCTCTTGAAAGATGCCCAGTCTTCAAGGCGATGCTGTACGGAAATATGCGAGAAGGTTCCTCTCATCGCGTTGTCCTCAACGACATCACCTCCGCGGTACTCGACATTGTCCTCGGCTTTATTCATACCGAAACCATCGACAACGCTGTCAACGTTTCCGTCGCGGTAGGAATATACCGCGCAGCAAGTTTTCTTCTCCTCCCGAAGCTCATGAAGATGGTGCTAGAACGCGCGCACGACCTCGCTGATTTTGGCATCGCCTCATCGCTTCTCAATGAAGCCGTCGCTGCCATCCCGTGGAGCAAAACCAACAAGGACCTCTACGATGTGCTCCTCAGCCCCTTCCGTACTCACAAGCTCGCCATTGGGGAGCTAACCGACCTCTCCGAAGAATCCCTCGAGCTTCTCCTCACCGAGGCAGCCACTCTTTCTACGCCAGAGTACGACCTATTGCTGTGCGTCGTCGACTGGGTCTGGGGACGCAACGAGAACGCGCCGTCAGTTTCGGAGCGCCATGCTGTTCTGCATGACATCAACGATATGGCCGAGAGGTGCGATGGCACGGTCCGGCTAGGAGATGGTGCGTCGCGCGCCTTGCTGCTCAAAATGATGAGCCACTTTGACCTCACGCTGGTATGCCCGCATCGACTCAAGACCCTCACAGAGGCAGTTGACGCGTTTACGGAGACATCTCCACATTACATGGCGTTTTGCCACCATGCCTGCAAGAACACCATATGCCCTACGGGTCATCCATCCGCAAGTCGCAGAGAGGTGCGTCACAACGTCAATCTCCAATGGGATCAATCGAAAATCGGTTCTCAAGTCATCGTTTCGGAAGATGGCCAGGTTGTGGAGTTTCCATCGGGCTCTTCGATACAGACAGCACGGCTTTCCGTTCCCGGGACAAAGGCTCACAACGGTCTATGCGAATGGGACATTATCGTTGAATCCATTGGATCATATGGCAACCACGGCATCTGTATAATTGGGCTTGTTGGGGAGGAATTCACACATTTTGATAGTTATATGAATCTCCGGCCGCATACATGGGGTTTCGAATCCTGCAATGACATCAAACGTACGTTTGGTCCGGGGAAATGGCTGAATTCGGATTACGGCAAACGTATTCAAAATGGCGATGTCATAACTTTGCATTTAAACCTAAATGACCATACCTGTGCCGTTTCGATCAATGGAACCAATTACGGGACAGCCTGGCGCAATTTGCCCGACAAGGTGCGTCCTGCCGTGAGCTTAGGTGAAGGAAGCAAATATCGGATAAAAGATCGTCGAGGCTAAATAATATGGTCATGGTCAATCTGCTAACATTTTTATGAGCTGTATATATTTTAGCACTTGCCGTTCATGTCATCGTGTCTTTAATATTTACCTAGATAGAAATATAATATTAAAGCTCTAGGCTATGATTTGCGCCATATAATTAAGGACGTCGAACTTCATATATAAGAGCCGAAGGCGGCCTCGCATAGCCGAAGGCAGGCAGAGCCAAACGCTGGCATCTCCAATGAACGTTTGAATAATCGAAATTTCGGTTTGAATGTATAAGAATAAAGTTGGTAATAATGAGCTCTAGAAAAATTTCATTTTCAATTCGTCAGCATGTTCCTCTAACATCTTCCGTAATTTTTGGCTCCACCAGAGATCAATTTTGTCAATAAAATAAAATGAAACGTGACTGAGCACGAACTCCTTAATACCAGCTAACATAGTTACAGTGGCGAACTCGCATGAAATTGGATGCATTTTAGAGCATCCAACGCACCAACGCACCGCATCGCATTTCGATACCGTCAGTGCTGCGGGTTAATGTACATTGTTCGCGTGGGAAGTTCATATGATATAAAAACACAAACAGTTCCCCAGTTCGTCTATTCTCTCCTCTCCAACCGGAAGCCAACGCCAGACCAAGGGCTGGATCGGCGATGCAGGCATCTCGATGTTGCATCAATAATTAGGTCCATGTGCCGCCGAAATGGCGGGCTTCGTAATACCAAATTTGTCAAACGCTGCGCCAAGGACGGGGTCTTCGTCGACGATTTGGAGATGGGCGAGGGGATCGTCGCGCTTTTCGCCAAGTTGCTCCGACTGCACAAATGTTAGCGGGAGGTCTCGCGACGAAGGCTGCGTTGCCATAGTGTATCATTTTTTTTTTTATCCATCATAACACGAGCGTAGATTTTTAGAGTACAAACTTGATTCTGGCTGAAAGATGTCACAGCGGCTAGTAATTGTAAATATTAGTCTTTGAATCATGTGCGGGTGGTAGCTATATTCTTTCGCCAACATTCTAGTAACTAGATATTTCTGTATGTTTTAAATCATGTGACATTTAACACTCTTGGCGGTCACGCGCGTCTTTACTCGACATTGCCGAAGCCCAAACTCTATAACAAAAACTGCTAAAGCACTCTCACGGCCACCCTACTGCAAACACCCCCTGCCCAGCGAGGTCAACGTCATCGAGACCCTCTACCGAGATCTCTTCAAGATTAGCATCACGCCCGAGATCTACCGGCGCTGACGAGATTCCCGCTAACGAAAATTCCCATCGCGACAATGACCGAAATCACTTCGTGAGTAGGTCTTTGTTTGTCCTCAGGTTGAGCGGGCTACAGTTCAAGTTCGGGTTGATCCTATACGTAACCCGGCCTACTACACAATAGCGGAAAGACCTGTTAATGCCGTACGTTTATCTGTTGCGACGAACAGGTCACTTTATATTAACACCTACCCATTTGCCCCACAGGCATATGCTTTCGCCAACATCGCAGAGGAGACCGAAGAGAGGGAGCAATGGACGAAGGCCATGAAGTCTCATTTTCGTGCTGCAGGTAAGCGATTAAGAGTTTCTTTGGAGTGGCCAAAGAAATTGAATTGGTCGCGATCCCCATGCTGGTTTTGTTCAAGTGATGAAGGAGGATCGGCTGCAACTTCTCATAATTGCAGTACACAGCATTGGTGTAACGCACATTTGGTTTCGTTGGTTGTCCAGAACAATTTTTACGTACTACTCATCGGATGTATTCATTATCTCTCGTCTCCATAGGCAATCTGAACCCTTAAGCTTCTCTGCGCAAACCACACCATCAAAGCAAGGAAATCCGCCGTCGCCTCGCTAGTCAGAGCAACAAGGCCGCTGCGATCCGGCCAACCCCGCCGCGAAACTCGCGCGCTCCCAATCGAAACCCTTACTCGCCTCCCTAACAAATTCGCAGCAGACGAACGTTTTACCACCCCGCTGAGTTCCAGGTGTACATGGCGGATGGCGGTGCCGATGGCATGCATGGGTCGAGAAGGAGTAGTCATCGAATATTGATGAATCATATAAGGGAGAATCTAATGTGAGCGTGGTGACTTTTATACACAGGTATCTATCTCACTGTACAAGGAAAAGGGGAATGCGGGGCAATCGCACTGCATCGGGGAGAGTGAGATGCAGCACCTTTCGTCCGACAATATTCTACTCCTTGTCCAAAAGGCACTAATCGTCCTCTTTAATATTGCACATAGGCCAACTTAGGACGCGTTCAACAAATTCTGAGAGGTGGTCGCTAGAAGCACTCCAACCCGTCCGTCGCGCCATTATATATACAGTATGTTTTGACATTCCTTGGTTCCGTGTAAGTTAAAAAAAAAAAAAAAACACATCATAACTAGCAGTAGCCCATTGTTCAGTCCATCATAGATTCTGTCGTCGTTCTGTCGTCATTCACTGTTGAGTTCATAATCCAGTCTAGTCCATCGTCGCTCAGAAGTCTAATGTCCAGAACATTGTCCATTCCATCATCGTTCAGCAGCATCGTCACTCAGCCATCATCCGGTCTGTCATCGCTCAGCAGTCGTCATTCGGCGAATGTCCATCGTCGCCGTTGTTCAGCAGATATTTTTCGTTATCATCATTCTACAGATATTCCTCACCGTCAT
This sequence comes from Jimgerdemannia flammicorona, assembly GCA_003990745.1. Lineage (NCBI taxonomy): Eukaryota > Fungi > Mucoromycota > Endogonomycetes > Endogonales > Endogonaceae > Jimgerdemannia > Jimgerdemannia flammicorona. The sequence continues at coordinate 4,875 of RBNI01000719.1, read as the reverse complement.
TGTGCGGACGATGAACTAGACAATAGACTGCTGAGCGGCGACAATGGACGTGATGGCGATTATCCATAGAATAATTAATGAATGTATTCAGGTTGGGTTTAATAAAAATAAGAATTAAAAAAAAAAAAAAAAAAAAAATAAAAAAAAAAAAAAAAAAAAACATTTGCCAATTAGAGGTCCCCAGAATGTATCCAGATAATTAATTATATGCTGGAGCTGCTGTAGAGCTGGAGATTCGCTGTACAACACTTGAAACATATCAGGAGATTTTAGTCTTGGAGAGAACAATGGAAAGGTCGCGAGTGCCGCGTCGGCGAATTCGTACGAGTGTTTGGGTAAGGTGAATTGGGGGCCGGGATTGTCAAGTTTGTAGGGTAGTTTACGTGGTACCCCGCTGTTCCCTGAAAAATATATATAACATATCCGAAGGTTTTGTGTCAAACTACCAGGTATGTTCTGACAGAACTGTTGGGCATGCCTGGGGCCTAGGTTATGAAAACATTGAATATTTTCGGGTACTTTCAGATATCGTTGTTAGACCACATCTCGTTCAAACAGACTTGCTCATCCTCTTCATCCGCAACGAGCCCCTAGACACTTCTCAAACCCGAATTTGAAGTCCGATAATGTCGGTTGCAAGCTCGTGCGAGTCGGCGAAACAAAAACGTAATGACTGCACTGTCGTGCAGTTGCGGCCGCCATTGTATATACAAGGAAAGGCACGCCAATCGGTCGACACAATTAATTAGAGGGTGTGAACTGCAGACTGACTTTCGAGTTATACAGAGGAATGTTTACACATCATAGTTCCCGGATTGTCAATACACTTATGAGCGTCCGATATATGGTTAGGTTCGAGCAACGTCCTTGGCAACGGGACCCACTCCGAAAACCCCCGTATCAATTCCTTCTGCTCCGAGTTCCCGGTACAATACCCTATGCCTACCCTGAAAGGTCGAGAGATCGTCGGCCGACGGACTCTACTGGACGACGGACGCGCACCAGCCCCACCTTCCTTTCTCGGTGGCAATGTTCTCCTAGACTTGGCCAGTGTGTGATGTTACATGTAGCAGCCGAAAAACTTCGCGTCTGGCAGATTACTATTGGTTTGCCATTGGCGGGGTACCCAGAAACGTGCCCTCAACCATTTCATGCAAATGACATATGTAAGGGAACTTAAAATTTGCACACTTTCGAGACCTTCACTTTCTTTTCTTTTTTCTTTTTTCTTTTTTCTTTTTTTCTTTTTTCTTTTTTTCTTTTTTTCTTTTCTTTTGGGGATTTCTGTATATTGAGGCATTGCCTTTCGGTTTAATTTTAGGGACTGCTATACATATAACTTAAAGCTCCGATCCCCAAAGGCTCACAACATTGTTATATTCGTCAACTAGAATAATTACACATATTGAATTTTTCACATTTAGACCATATCAAAGGCAATTTGCCAATGGGAACCTATGTGAATGTGCAATAGCAGACGAGTTTGGGAAGTTCACGGATGACAATGCGATGGCCTCAGCTGTTGATCTCGGGCATGCAATGAACTCAATAGATTTGCGTCACGAACAAAAATTCGTTCACAATTAACAGCTATATACATGCGAACAAAACCCTATGGAGTTTACCAGCACATCGGGTCATGCCATATGCCTGGTAGACTCTGAGAGTTGCACACCAACTTTCGTTATTGTTGCGGCCAACTTACCCCAAACTTGTTGATGCCGTGACATTTATTGTCACGGTTTGCTTATCACTGTCGAGCGCCAAGGAGAAACATACATGAGTGTTGCAGTATTGATCGCCAGTATAGACAGCTAGCATACGAGAGTGAACGTTGTTAGTCGCCAGAGAAAGCTTTTTCACAATTTCAAAAAAAAAAAAAAAAAAAAAAAAAAACTTGAAGCTCACTGGTGCGGCAAGAAACATAATGTCATGTCGTATGTTTGTCATGTTCGGCATTTAAACTTCTGGCTGGTATATATGTATGTCACGAATCAAAAGAAAATTGTCTGCTCCTATCTTCTGTCCAGCGACGAAGGTTCGGCCATATTTATATTAATTAAACCTCTGTTCTAGGGTCTCGGAAGCTGTCACGAGATCACAGACCGATCTGGGCAAGCCGCTCAAGTAAACCAATTTGGACAGACCTCGTGCTTTCATTACAATATAACAGGTGTGCACGAGTTTTTCGTTTGTTTTTATAAGCCAAAATTGGTCAAAATGGCAATATCATCTTGAATAAGTCTAATCTACATTGCATGTATGGCGTTTCAGTCTTAACAAGCATGCCCAATTGCAAAACTTAACTTGTTGGCGTGATGTCTTCAGCGGTTCAGCACAATTTTAATTTGTTGCCGTGCGTCATTCCACCCAAGGGTCTTCAGGAAAATGGCAAGCTATTTCGACGAGCGGGATCTACTTTAACCTTATCGCACAATACTACCTACATATGCCCAGGAGTTGAGATTCCGTTGATTGACATCACGAGGGCGTCAAACGGTAATGAATAAAATACTATTATATCATAACAGTAGCGCTTTATATGCGCACAACCGCACATCAGCTCTCAATGTCATTGACAACTTTGGGCGCGTCTAGAGGCCATATGGTTAGGTGACGTTGGACAACGCCACGGGTACTGGGAATCAAACTCGAAAATTACACCATATTCAAATCACGTGCAGAGCAAACGACGATCTCTAGTACACACTGTCTGTCGAAGCCCGACATCATCATGTATCAGTTTTGTTGGAAGCATTACGCTTCTTTCTTGAAACTGTGGCTAACTTGGCTTGCGATAATACCATAGGAAGACAACTTCGCCGGGTCCAAACGAGCGAGCGTGATTCTTCACGAGTCCAAATTTGGAAAAAAAACCCCCCGAAGCTTATGTAATATCTACATATTGGAGAACCTGTTCAACGTCGTTTCCTTTTTGTCGTTGAAAAATTCATTGGGGATATGTGTATATAATATTTCACGCGCGCAAGTTACCGCTCATTGAATCCCCCCCCCCCCCCCAAAAAAAAAGCAAGAAACTAACACCAAACTCGCGCAATGCAACGCCCATTTTATCCGCCTTGGACCTGCACCATTAATTCCCACTCCCCAAATTCTGTCACGAGCGCACGCTTGCAGCGTGTGACCATATCAACTCAACTTGTAAAAACATACCTCGTCAGAAATCGAAAGAAATCGATAAAACGGACGGATTTGAAGAGAGTTCGATTTGACGCAGCGCCATATAGTGTCAATCCGATAAGGAGGGGAGATTATTCGATTTCCATACCAGCTGATCACGTAGATTGGCTCGAGGTTCGCACATGGGAATATCACGATACAAAAGTCAACATCGCCATAGCATTACGCATTCAGTGATATGAAGAGTAACCGATATATAGTGCTATCTCTTTTGAGGGCTCAAGAGTCACCATCCCGGCGCGTCCTCCGAGAGCCTTGGGCAATATTTTGATTTTTTTTTTTGCTTTATCGATATTGCAATGGAAGGTGAACCAGTAAGAGAATCTATTGTCCCACCCCGACGGCATTACTCGCTGCCAGCGTCATGAATCAACTCGTGCACGATAATACTTCATTCAATTTAGATGGAAATAAATTTTTTGGCATATTCCTTTCCCATCCGTGCCCGAAAACCAGGCACGTCCTGTGTCACCCTCTGTGACCAACGTCCCAAGGGCGTCCGTATACCATGATAATTGAAGGAGCATTTGTGAAGTTGAGCGGAAGGGCTTTTCAGAGATCGCTTATTTTGACATTCTTGCGGCGGCTGGTCCGCCGGGGGAATGGAAGAGAAAGGGGGGAGGTCCCAGGATATGGACACTTTCAGCATAGTGTGATCAGGTCCATTTTATTGTCAGCCAGTCTCTAACTTAAAAAGTCATTCTGCTGTCATTCGGAAATGAAAGTTTTGCACAAACAGGCACTCGCCGACCTTGGTTTAGACGGGCCCAAGATGATTACTAAATAGGGGCAAATAAAGACATGTGACCCAACCTGAAACTCCCTACTGTTTCGCACGAACTTTTGTCTTAACATCATTATATGCTGAACGATTCGATATTCTCAAGTTTCTGAATAGTAGGAACTCTTGAGCTCTCTCGTTTATAACCCACCATTTGTACACGATCGACTTCCTTACCCTCAATTGTGAGAACTCCCACAACTAGGAAAACGTAGATATAGAATATATGAAGCAAAAAGCAAAACGTCAAAATCTGGATACTATACGAGCGCATTAAATTAGCTTAATCTGGGTTTTACTAATCAAAACGGGAGTCCCCAATAATGTACTGATCACTTTGTCCTCCAAAAATTGGATGGTCACCTCAATACAATTTGTTACAACAATGGCGCTTAGCCATTGTGATACCAAAATTTGAAGTTGTAATAAACGGTATCTTGTTCTAATAAATATTTTATATATAAATTATAAAACAATATGTTTCTTATATCAAAAAAATAAATTATCAGATTTATTTGAATTCATATATAAAAAAAGAGAGATATAATATCTTTCTACCTGAAGATATATATCAATAATATTAAAACATATATGATGGGAGATAGAAAGTCACAAGTCACAAGCCACAGGCCGGGCCACAGGCCACAAACCGTAAGCCATAAGCTGCTCAAATAATAATAACTAAATTCAAATATATGCTACTCATAATTAATCAGAAAATAGTTATGAAGACTCTAAAATCCTCCATTATATCATAATACTGATGTATATTATTTAATTATATATAATAACTTTAATTTTTAATATTTAAAAACTATTATAACTATATCAGATAGTTAATAATAATATAATATAATATTATCACTACTGTTAAACTATTAGTAATATCTAAA
>RBNI01000718.1:0-27542 GCA_003990745.1 Jimgerdemannia flammicorona | reverse complement strand
TCTTATGCTTAAATACTATCTTACCATTTACTATCTCAACTCTCCCCCCACTCTGTCTACAAATTTTCTCCACCAGGTGACACCTCTGACTGCTCTGCAAACCCCTATCCCCAGCCTGTCAAGATGTCCTCCATCAATCCTTCCCACCTCACCAGCTACTCTCCCAACTCCAAACACCTCCCTTTCTTAAAAACAAATAGCCAGTACCTATCAACTCTACCTATACAGCCAAAGCTTAGCCCAAAGTGAGCTACTCCCTACCAATCCCCCCCACCAACCTATCTCTCAGATCCTTCTATTGATCTCTCTCATCATTATCTCTCCTCATAATACCCAATTTATTCCCAACTGTTAACCAAAAGCTACTAAGAATCTTGCACTCTTTCAGCCAATATTCAGACATCTACACAAATTCCCCTTCCTGTTTTACATTATAATACTCCTTACAGTTAAAGTTACCTCCCTCTACCAGGTGGTCTGAGTGAAAGTTGAGTATGAAATTCCTCTATAGCATATACTGCTACACCATCTAGTACTTAGGTAGCAGTCTTTGCTATATCTCTGCACTCTAGGCCTAGACCCTATTCCAATTCCACTTTTCACCAATATCTACCATCTGCTACCCACTAGGCAAAACATCCTATCCCAACCCCTACTAGTACTCAATCCTATCACCAATATCAAAGTCAATTAGAAGAGTATCCCCCAATAGTACTCAATCTCACTTCCACATTACTGGGCCCCAAGGTATCTCTCCTTCAGCCCCCTGCCAGTGAATACTGATACAGTATGCCCCATCAACTACTACCTACCAGTATCTCTTATACTATATGTGCTCACTATTCTGAAGCCCAATCAAGGACAGTAGATCTCCCATAGAGCCTCTTGACAAGAATCTCCTCTCTTAGACCTTCATTATCAGAGGAACCCAACTACCACTCCTCAGTTCTATCACTCTCTTCAGCCACTATGTTTACAAACAATACAGCCTCTTTGGAAAGTCAACCAGCCCTAGGTCTTCTCTAATCACTAGTAGTAACAACTAATCTGACTCCTCCTCCCAGCCCAGATCTAACCTTTGGCCATCTTAAATAACCTCTTCACCATCCAGGCTGGAAAGTCCAGATGATATATCAAATACCACAGCTTGGGCAGCTAGTAAATATTCAAAATCAAAACATACTCTGCTAAAGACAAGTGGTGGTCTCCCCAACTTCACAGGGTCTCCCCCCAGATAGCCACCCACTACTCTCACCAAGTTCATAGTAGGACTGATCCATACACTGAAAGATAGATGCCCAAGTACCTTACAGCTTTACCAGTAGAGACAATTGTTCCAATAATATCTCCTTCTACCAGACTATTGCCCAATACCATCATCTCACACTTATGCCAGTTGAGTTTCACCCCAGAGTATGCCTCATACTACTCTACCATTTTCTGAAGTTTCTCGACATCAGCAACTGATCCCAGGCTAACTACTATATCATCTGTGAATGCTCTAACTTTCCACACAATTCCAAATACTGAGAGCCCCACTATCTTCTATCTAATTCTGTCTATCAAGAGCTTCAAAAATAAAGCATATAGCATAAAAGACAGCAGATCTCTCTGGAGGATGCCCCTACCCAAAGAAAAAGCCACCTCTTGATACCTATTATACATGATTACTGCTCTACTCTCTTCTAGTAGGCTGATCATTGCTACCCAGAACTACTGAGAGATATTAATCCTATCTAACATCTTCATCAACCAGACCTGTCAAATACAATAATAAGTCTTCTCCTGATCCAAGAAGACCAATCTCCCATCCAGTCTATAGGCTCAAACCCCTTCAATAATGCTATATATCCAAGCTGTACCATCCCTAATGAGCTGGCCCCCTACAAAGTCTTGCTGTTCCTTGCCTAAGACTTGCTGGACCACCTTCTGCAGTCTTGCCACCACTATCTTAGTGACCAACTTTCTGTCCATATCTAGAAGCATGATAGGCCACCAATTCTTCCAGTTCTCCCTTCTATCCTTATCTTTATAAAGCAGTACCACCAGCTCCAGATCTTGCTCACCCACCTATCTTCCCAACTGTAGTACCCAGTTATACAATACCATCATCTCTCCCAGCACCCCAGGTACTCTCAGTATCCTCTTCCAAAAGTCCCAAAGCAGACCATTCTCTCTAGATACTGTGCCCAGCATAGTTGTAGCAAGAATCTGACAAATCTCTTCCTCCTGAACTGGTATCACTAAACTGTCCAACCCATCTACTGGTAGTGGGTGCCAATCCTCCAAGGTATGTGCAATGATAGCAGCCTCAGCCCCACTCTCCTTCTCACTCCACAAATCACTCCACCTCTTCTTGAGCAAGCCCAAAATATTCTGTGAACCATATACCAGTAGCCTCTCTGAATTCAGTACCCCCTCCCATCTCTGCCTCACTCTCCTCACTCACAGAATCCTTAAAAGGTGCTTAGAGGGTCTCTCTCCCTCCTCCAGCCCCTGCCAGCATAATCAGACAGCCAAGCTCTGCACCTGCAACTTCTCCTCCTCTCTCAATATCTGTTGTAACTCTGTAGCCTCTAGCTTAGTCCACTTCAACTACCAGTCCTCCACTCCCCCCCACTCAGGGCATAGTCTTTGGAATGTACTTCTTCTTAGACTTTGGGACAGTAGGCTCTTCTTGCTCTATTTCTTTATTCTCTGAGGATAGTTCATTTATTTCAAAAGCAAAAGGTGAGGGAGACTGGGGAGGTATTTCTGGATAGTCTTCCTACAGGTCTCTTCCTTTTCTCTGCTAGATAAACTGTCTTTCTGGTGATGACTTTGGCTGGATATAGGTCTAGATTACTGTAATCTTCACTGTTACTTTCTTCTTCAAAGTCTTTGACAGGATGGACTTTAGTCTTCTTGTACTGGGTTTCATTTCTTCAATTTGATAGTTCTGAGTTCCTTTGGTCACTTCTTTTATTGTTATATTCAGTAGTATAGTGTTCAAATTATCCACAGTAGAAGCACTAGACTTGAGCTCTATTCTGAACAGAGTATCTTCTTTCTTCTTACTGGTAGCTCCTGTTATCTCTAGGTGGATAACCTTGGTTCCTTTGTGGTGTATACCCTCTGTTGTCTTGTAGGTAGCTCTGATTTTCATATGTGGCAAGTTTTTCAATCTGCCCCACCAATCAGTCTAACTTAGAACTAAGGTCTTAAATTTCATTTCTGTTTTTCTTCTATTCTTTGGCTGGTTTTCTTTTTTCAGATCTTTCCTGTCCTTGAAAGAGTCCTTGCAGAGCTTTGACCAGGATGTCTTTCTTATCATCCTTCTTGTCATGGTCACTCCAGATAGTTTCTTGTCTAATATTGAAAAATCCTTAGGCTGTATCTACTTGTACTTTAGACCTTCTGATACTAAGAGTACAGATATACTGAGCAATATTTGGTAGAATCTCATTTATGAAGGTCATAAGATCTATAATGTCTTGGTTAGTAGCATTGAATCCAGTTGTATGTATTCTTTTTTGAATTCTTATGAAGAATGCTCTGGGTGATTCTCTAAGATTCATCTTCATTCCTATGATAGACTCTTGGGCCTTATAGCAGGTCTCATTTTCTGCATACTTCTCAATGAGCCAATGAGTCATAGCTTCATACTCTACTAGCCAAGTTGGTACTGTATTAATGGCTGCTCTAAGGTCTGAATGCAAATCAGATGAAAATTCCTTTGGCTAGTTCTCTGAGTTAGGTCTTATAGATAGCATCCTTTCTTTCAGAAGAGAGGTTCTTTAGAGCTGTAATTTCTTCAATTCCATTCTGAGTATCCTGTAAAGGTTAGCAATGGAGTGGCCATTTTATTGTCACTGTTTTCTGATTCTAATTCTAGTTTAGATTCTGATTCTGATTCAGATTCTGGTTCAGATTCTACTTCTGATTCACTCTCTGAATTATTGCTAGAGTTTGGAATACTTGGGTATCCTGAGGATAGTGTTACAGATCTTAGACAAGGTGGAATAGGTCTGGGTATCCTTGAAGGAGCTACTCCTTGGTCTTTTTATTCTATGACAGCTGGTGGTAGAGGTTCAATGGGCAAAATTGATGGGTCTCCTGCAGAAAGTCAGGCTTATGCAATGAGATCTTCTAGTTCTTAAGCAATTTGGTCAAAGTTGGTAGCAGGACTATCTGTATAGTCTGATTGATCTGGTAGGAAGTCTATTAGTACTAGCTGAGGATTCTGTACTATACTAGCTTTCTGTTGAGATCTTTTTGATGCTGGGTAGTTGGCAAGTCTTAAGGTAATTACTTCTCTTTCTGTCCAAATACTAGTAATAACTAGTTCTCCTATAATAACAGAGATTGGTGTTATATCAAATATATCCAGTTTGACTATAGATTCTTGTGAGCTAAAAAGTTATATAAATTTGAAATATTCCTAGTTAAGCTTCCAAAAGTAATATGTCCAGCTCAATAGAGGCAAATTACAAGATTAGAAGTTAGTGTAGTTTGGCTTGAGCTCTCAGTTACTTTATTAAAAAGCAATAAAATGTTCTAAGATTTCTTATTAGTATTTAGTAGTATAATAGTCAATCTAGATACAATGGCCAATTTCCTAATTAGGATAGTTCTCTAAGTATAGTAGTGATTTATATATATGTATATAGCAGATAATTTGATATAGTATAATGAGATTCTTTAGATGAGATGATCTAGCAATTTAGCAGTTTCCTTCTTAAGTGGCAGTGATCTCTAAAAGTATATAATTTCTTTATGATAATCTCTTGTATGGTATAATGGTCTCTGTATAGCATAATGGGTTTCCTTATGTGAGATAGTTTAGCAATTTGGCAGTTTCCTTATATAGATAATTTGACAGATAACTCAGTTTGGTAGGTAACTCAAAAACTCAGATAACTCAGATTTAATAGGTAACTCAGATGACTTGAGTAGCTCAGATGGCAGATTCTTGGCAAGTTACATTAAAGACTGGCTTCATTTGTATAGAGTTACATCAAAGACTGGCTTTACTATAAAGTTATATTAAGAGACTGACTTGTGGTAAGATTCCTTATAATGGACTCTTTGAGAATAGTGGATACTTCAAATAATAGTGAAGTTCTTTACTTGAACTTGATGGATTTCTCAGATTCTTCAGACTTATCTAGCAAGTGAACTAAAAATAGACTTCTTTTAAAAATGAACTCATTCTTTATATCAGAAAGTAGACTGGAGTGAAAAAAGTAAGCTCACAATCTTCTAGTAGTAGCTTTAAAGTTTCTCTTAAAGTATGGTAGACAGACTTATCTTTTGCTTTTGAACTTTTCAGACTGAGGTTTATTTACTCTTATCTCTGGAGTATTTTATATAGTTGTAGTTGCTACTAATTACTATATAGCTAATTATAGATAACTATCTATAGTAAGTATTCCTGGATGGTCCAGTATACTGGACCAGTATTGTAGCATTTTAGCGTAGTTTATTTCTTTTCTCTGTCTTTCTTGGATATTCTATAACCTTCTGGCACTTTCCATGTACTTAGAAATCCCCTTCTTGGCACCGAGCATTAACTAGTACTTATTTAGTTAGTCACTGAATGTCCTGGAAACTTATAGAACTTTATTTGTCATCATTTGTCATCTTTGTCAAGAACTTTCCTCTTGGCATTTTCCTTTGATTTCTCAGATCCTTCTGGATCCTTCTTTCAGATCTTGTATAAATATCTCCTTTGTTCTCATGAATAAAGCTTCAGAATATTTTCTCCCAGAAATCCTTCGAGAACACTTAAACCCTTAGTATCTCTTCGAGCTACTTAGGATTACCAGAACTAGTTGCTTCCTCAATTAGAAACTAGAACTATTACACTTGGTAGCAGTGGTGAAGTTACACCTAGCCTTATCAAGACACCTCTCAAGATATCAGTCACAATACTATAGAGGACAATGGGTGGAACCCTTCATACAGTACCTATGGTCTAGGTAATGCCTCATACAATCAGCAAGAAGAAGAGGAACAGCAAAACCCTACTCAGTCAAATGGGGCCATCGAGAGTCTTTTGCAGAATGTACTAGCTCAGATTGCCTAACTTCAAGAATGTATGGAAAGAAAGGAAAGCAAGGCCTCCGCTCATACCTCCGCACCTCTACTGACATCAATACATCCAACAGCAATCACTATCAAGCCTCAGAAGCCCAACACCTTTGATGGTCAAAGAGGAGGACTGTCTACCAATGCCTGGCTTTTCCAATTGGAGCAATATAGAGAGCTGACCAATTTGGAAGAAGCAACACTAGTCCAATTTGCTGCCACACTCCTCCGAGAGAATGCTGCAATCTGGTGGTGAAATCATGTCCAGAATACCAGATTCTCTGGCCGAATCAAGACCTGGGGTGAATTCTCTGATGCCATTCAAGGCCAATTCAAACCAGTCAACAGCACTAAGGCTGCACAAGACTATCTGGTAAATGTCAAACAACTTAAGTCTGTGCAAGCATACAATATACAATTCCTGTCAATCCTGCTAGAATTACTACATATCACTGAAGATGAGAAGGTCGACAAGTACATCTGAGGCCTGAAAGGTCAAACCTGAGTTCATGTTGAACTAGAAGAACCCAAGGACCTAGATACAGTGATGAAAATTGCTGATAGGTTCGATGTCATCACCTATGGTCACCACTTTGAACAGAAGAGACCACTTTTCAACAACAACAACAACAACCACAGAAGGAAGGAACCCAAAGTCAGAACTATTGGACCTGCTCCCATGGACCTAGACATCATTGATAAGAATAAGAAAGGCAAGCTTACCCCCAAGGAAAAGGAGTGCCTCAAGAAGGCTGGAGCCTACTTCTTTTTCTGTCAGCCTGGCCACATTGCAACCAAATGTCCCAAGAAAACCACCAAACCAAAGAGGATTCTGGTCCTGTCCAAAGACACTCAAGGTCAACCAGTTGAACAAGAAGTTGTACTCAATTTCATGTGAGTCAACCCCAAGGCCCAGATCTCTCAAGCACAGTCAGAAGGAGCCATTGGTTTGGACCTTCAAGCAGTACAACAAGTCACCATTCCGGCACATGAGAGAAGGCTCATTCCAACTGACCTTTCAGTCGAAATCCCCAAGGAACATTATGCAAGAATTGCACCAAGATCTGGCCTCAGCTTCAAGCACTCATTGGATGTTAGTGCTGGAGTCATTGACCCTGACTTCCAAGGCAAAATGCAAGTCCTGCTAGTCAATCACAAGAACCAGCCATACACTATCAATGAAGGTGACAGAATCGCACAGCTCATTCTGGAGCGAGCCACCCTACTAGTCATCAAAGAAGTCACCAAGCTGTCCTCAACCAAGCAAGATCAGAAAGGCTTTGGCAGTATGGACAAAGTTGCAAGTATAGCCAAGAACTGAGCCAATTTAATGCTCATTTTTAAAGGTCTAGTCAAGGGACAAGAACTAGATGTTCTCATAGACAGTGGAGCTGTTGGGAACTTCATCAATAAGAACCTCATCGACAAGCTCAAGATTCTCACCAAACTAGCTGGCAAGAATGGTGAAGTTGTCACCACAGATGGCACCACCTTACCAATCAACTCAATTGCTGCTAAACTTCCCCTCAAGATCCAGAAGTACTGGGAATGTTTAGATTTCGAGGTAGCACCACTAAGAGACCATGACCTGATCCTAGGCAAACCCTGGCTTACATGGTACAACCCTCAGATTAATTGGACCAAGAATGAAGTCACCTTGATTCAGGATGGAGCCAACATTACAATCAAGCCAGACAAGACTCAGACAAGAACCCCAATTGCTACTCTTTCAGCAATTCAGTTCAAGAAGGCCCTCAAGAAAGCTACCTGTATCTTCGTAACACTGATCTGACCAAAGAAAGAAGACAAGAAGCTATCAATTAGTGAAAGTGTCAAGTTACTACTGAATAAGTACAAGGATGTCTTCCCAGACAAACTACCTGGCCTACCACCTTCAAGAGACCATGACCACAAAATCAAGTTAGTACCTGATGCAGCTATACCTAAGAAGAAAATGTACTGTATGTCTCCACTCAAAATTGAAGCAGTCAAGAAGAAACTCAATGAACTCATTGAGCGAGGAGCCATTCAATCAAGCAAGTCACCCTTTGGCTCCCCAGTCCTATTTGTCAAGAAAAAGGATGATACTCTGCGAATATGCATAGACTACCGAGCACTCAACAAGATCACAGTCAAGAACCATTATCTGCTACTGCTCATAGATCAAATCTTTAATGCTCTCAAGAATGCAAAGTACTTCACCAAGATTGATCTTACCTTTGGATATCACCAAATTTGAATCAAGCCAGAAGACATACCCAAGACTGCCTTTATGACATCCTTTGGACTCTACGAATTCCTAGTCATGGCCTTTGGTCTCACCAATGTACCAGCAACCTTTCAAGACCTCATGCAAACTGTCTTCAAGGATCAGCTGTATATCTTTGTACTGGTATACATTGATGATATCCTGATCTTCAGTAGCACTGAAAAAGAACACCTCAAGCACATCGAACAAGTCCTCAAGATCCTCTGCAAGAACAAGCTCTATGCAAAGCTCAAGAAATGTGAATTTTTCAAGGATCAAGTTGAATACCTTGGACACATTGTATCAGCCAAAGGAATTCAAGTAGACCCAAGGAAAATACAAGCCATTGAACAGTGGCCTGTACCAGTAAACCTCACTGAACTCAGGTCCTTCCTTGGTCTGGCTGGATACTACTGTCAATTTGTCAAGAACTTCTCTGGCATTGCAGAATTTTTGACAAACCTCCTGTGAAAGGAACCCAACTCTGACCTCTATGTCCCCTATATCTGGGATGCCTTCTGTCAACAAGCTTTTCAAGAACTCAAGAACTGCCTGACCCATGCACCTGTCCTTAGAAACATGGATCCAAACTTGAAGTTCACAGTCACTACAGATGCATCTAATTTTGCCATTGGTGCAGTCATTTCTCAAGATGATGGTCAAGGACACCAACCTATTGCCTTTGAATCAAGAAAATTATCCCCAGTGGAACAAAAGCTAGCTACTCATGAAAAGGAACTCCTGGCAATCATGCATGCCCTCAAAACCTGGCAATACTATCTAGAAGGAGTTGAGTTTGACATGATCACTGATCACAGGTCCCTTCAGTACATCAACACTCAACCAACCCTTTCTTGCCAACAAGCCAAGTGGAGCCAATTACTTCAGACCTTTACCCCAAACATCATCTACAAGCCTGGCAAAACTCTAGTTGTACCAGATGCACTGTTAAGAAGACCAGACCTTGTTGCAATTTTACAAGTCACTGTGGCATCTGAATTCCTCAACCAGATCAAGAAGGCTTATGAACAAGACTCTCTGGTTCTACAAAGGAACACCAAGGAATTCAAGGAAAAGTATACCATCAAGGACAACCTTGTGTACTATCAAGACAAAGTATATATTCCCGCCAACCCTGAACTATAGTATAAGATCCTTCATGAACATCATGACTCCCCACTAGCTAGTCACCTTAGAATAGAGAAGACCATCAAGAATATCCAACAAGACTACTACTGGCCAAACATGCTCAAGGAAATCAAGGAGTATGTCCAAAGCTGCAATCTTTACCAAAGAAATAAGTCAAGCAACCAAGCACCTGCTGGTCTTCTACAACCCTTGTCAATTCCGACCAAGAAGTTTGAACAAGTCACAATGGACTTCATTGTGTAACTCCCATGAACCAAAACAGGCTATGATACTATTATTGTATTTGTGGACCATCTCACCAAGATTACAATTGCCGAGCCAACCACAACTAATGCCACTGCCCCAGAAATTGCAAGAATCTTCTTCAAGACTGTCTTCCATCATTATGGACTTCCCTGAGTAATTATCAGTGACTGTGACCCCAAGTTCACAAGTCACTTCTGGCAAGCACTCTTCAAGACCCTTAGAACCCAAATTGCTATGTCCACTGCCTTCCATCCTCAAACTGATAGACAGACCGAGTGAATGAACAGAACACTTGAACAAATGCTCAGAAACTATATGTCTTATGAGCAAGATGATTGGGACCACTATCTGACCTATGCCGAGTTCGCCTACAACAATGCCAACCAATCATCAACTGGCCTTTCCCCATTCTAGCTACTTCATGGTCAAACCCCTGAGACCCCTGCAAGTCTAGTCCAATTCCAGAAATCCAGTTACACTCAAGTCCCCACAGCCCAGAACCTTATCAACAAAATGGATTCCCTTCTCAAGATCACCACTACAAATCTGCAAAAGGCTCAGCAACATCAAGCTAAGTATGCAGACAAGAAGCGGTGAGATGTCATATACAATATTGGTGATATGGTTCTACTCAAAGCCGACAACATCAAGGTTCAAATCTCAAGTCAACTGCCAGTCAGCCAAATTCCAGCTCAAGTACCTTGGACCCTTCGAAATCACCAAGCAAGTCTCTACCTGGTCTTACCATCTCAACTTGCCAACAACCATGTGTATACACCCAGTATTCCATGTGTCACAACTTAAGGCCTGGAACCAGTCACCCCCATACCTTGGCCGAATTCCAACACCATCAGCACCAGTCATAGTTGAAGACCATATTGAGTATGAAGTCAAGAAAATCTTAGACAAGCGAGTCCGATACCATCGCACAGAATACCTAGTCAAGTGGATGGATTACCCTGAATATGATGCCACTTGGAAACCTGCCACCAATCTCAAGAACTCTCAAGACCTCATCCAAGAGTTCGAGCAAAAAGGAACTCATTGACTGCCCATGAGGTTCTCCCCTTAGATAGTAGATGACCTACTGTACTGATCAGATACATTACACATTGGGGCTCTCTAAGGGATACAGCATCAGAAACAAGAGATACAGGAGAACCCTATAAATCCTGCAACCAATGAGGTTCGAACCAGTTCTCATCTGATCAAGATGATACTTTAGCCCTCGTCTTATACAAGGATGGCCAATCCTTGCCAATGAGTCGACATATTTAATTTGAGGTTTCTTTTAGTCTTATTGTTTATTATGTGTAACTTTGAGAATTCAATGAGGACATTGATTCTTAAGGAGGGGGAGATGTAATATTTTAGCATAGTTTATTTCTTTTCTCTATCTTTCTTGGATATTCTATAACCTTCTGGCACTTTCCGCATACTTAGAAATCCCCTTCTTGGCACCGAGCATTAACTAGTACTTATTTAGTTAGTCACTGAATGTCCTGGAAACTTGTAGAACTTTATTTGTCATCATTTGTCATCTTTGCCGAGAACTTTCCTCTTGGCATTTTCCTTTGATTTCTCAGATCCTTCCAGATCCTTCTTTCAGATCTTGTATAAATATCTCCTTTGTTCTCATGAATAAAGCTTCAGAATATTTTCTCCCAGAAATCCTTCAAGAACACTTGAACCCTTAGTATCTCTTTGAGCTACTTAGGATTACCAGAACTAGTCGCTTCCTCAATTAGAAACTAGAACCATTACAAGTATAGTGTATTAGTTCAGTATAGTATACTAGACTAGTATAGTATACTGATTCAGTATAGGTAAACATACTGTTTCTGATATCTCTGACTAATTATATAGATTGATATAGTAAAGCAATCTTAGTTACTTAGTATACTAGATATGGTATATAACTAATTTATAATTTCAGCAATACAATTCTGTTACTTATTATAATATATAAATCTAAAAAATTTTAATAAAAAGAAAAACAAGCTTATCATTAAAGAAAAAAAATATCTAAAGAAATCTAAGTCTATATCTTCTATTATTAGATAGAATATATCATAATTAAATATTTTTAAATATTAAATAAAATATTCAGATTAATTATTATATTATCTAAAGATATATATTTATCAATTCTACTAGTTAACTAGAACTTAAAGTTAAGAAGCTATATCTAAAGATTTAGATCTCTTAATATTAATTAGAAGAAGTTATTAAACTTAATATATATATACTCAGTTAAATAAGTTACTATTTCTATATAAGAAAGAAGTCTGATATTTATTAAAATTATATTTCAATACTCTAAAGATTACTATATAAGAAATCAGAACTTAGTATTAATTATTATTTAGATATTATAATATACTGACTCAATAGAGGTAAATTATAAAGTTGAAATAGCTATATAAATTAGCTTAAGCTTTCAGTTACTTTGTCAAAAAGTAATAAAATATTTAATAATTTTTTATTTATATAGTGTGGACAATTTCAGCAGTTTTCTAATTGAGTATAGTTCTATATAATATGATAATTTTGAGAGATTTCTAGAATAATACAGACTTTGTATAATATAATATATTAGTAGATAATACTAATTTCTTAGGCTTATCTAGTAAGTAGACTAAAATGTAGGCTCTTCTCTCTCTACTACTATTTATATTACAATATACTTTTGAGTAGTTTATTAGAAAAAGATATTATTAACATATCATTGAATAAGAGATCTGATAGATATACTGAGTCTGATAGATCTGGAGCATTTAGATAATAGTATATAGAAAGAGAATATATATATAGTATAGAGATAGGCTTCTTCAATAGTGTGATTGGTTAGAGGAGAGTTAGAGAGAGTCAGCAGTCTAGCTAGATCAGTAAGAGATCTGGGCAGATGAGCTTTATAGATAAGATAAAGTTTAGTAGCTAGTCTGAGAGTATTGGTGATAGACAGAAGAGAGAGAAGAGAAAGGTAAATATGGGGGAGGCTAAAGGAGTACTATCTAGTAGAAGAGGTGTTGAGGCTAAAGAGATAGTAGTAGAGAATCTAGATATAACTGCTGATACATAGTAAGATAATGGTAGATCTGGAAAAAAAATCCAGATATAACAGATAATGGTGGGGCTGAGCAGCTGAGATATATAAGACAGAGGGGCCTGGCCAATGATGTGATAGAACTAGTAGTAGTTCTATTACTTAAGAAGTCAATTTCAGAATTTGTAGTCATATTGTATTTCTGGGGACTTATAGTGACTACTAGGAGGGTTTTAGAATTATTAATGAATCAGCTAGCTGGTATTGCCTTAGTGATATTTCTATAGGAGCTGAAAAAAGTAGAGGTAGAGTTTAAAGAGAAGAGATCTTTGAAAGATACTATGAAATAAGAATTGAAAGTGGGTAAGATGATAGTACTGATATTAAGATATCTAAAGTGGAATCTGAGGGTAATATAGCTCTTAGTGAAGAGGATCCTAATAGTAACAACTATTGAGATAAGAAGGAGAGTAGAGGAGATAATGAAGGAGTATAGTAAGATAGTAAATGTTGAATTCTGAATATAGAAGGAGACTTTATTCAGAATAGAGAATATAGATATAAGACTCCAGCTTACTGAGAAAGAGGCTACCAGGAAGACTGGAGACTGATCTTTAGTACTGATATAGGACTTCTTTATTTGTAAGATAATAATAGTAAAAGAAAGTAAGAGAGAAAAGAAGGAGAAGGATTTGCTAGAGGCCCTGGAGGAGCTCAGTAAGGTGATAGAATAGTGGGCAGTAGTATGAAAGAACTTTCTGGTAACAATATATATAAAAGTGATAAATAACAAGAGGATACAATTAGATAAGACAGTGTGGGAGAAGATATAAGAGAGAAAGAGATAATATTATCTGCTGGTCAGTTTGCAGGAGAGGTCAAAGAGTGGAGCTGAGAAGGAGGTAAAAGGAATGACAGTAAGTGACTGAGCTGAGAGGGATATAGTGAAAAGAGAGGTGGGTCCTTTAGAGTAGGCTGATGTTTAGGAGAGAGATACTGTGGAGGATGTATAATAAAAGACACATATAGGGTCAGGTTTGGGGTATCAGATATGAAGAAAGGAGAACAGGTATTTGGAGTGAAGAAGGTTGAGTTGATTGATGTTTTAAAGAAGAAGTGAGATGAGTCCACTAGTGCTAAAGCTAGGGCTACTTTATTGATAGAAGAGAGGCCAATAACTTTAGGAGAGGGAAATCTAGATAATATTTGCTAGATGTTTTTAGTGATGAGAGAGTTGACTGTAGATGAGCTGAGAGAGATAGACCTATATATTATCAGTGAGAAAATCTGAGCAAGAGTGTTAAGTAGTAAGAGAGTAGTAAAGAGACTAAAGTCTGGGATGCTAGCTGTGATAATAGAGACTAAGAGCTATGAGGTTGATGTAGAAAGAGAAACTGATTTAGTAGTGATTGCTGAGGAGTATACTGCTTTCTAATAAAGGTAGAGGAATGTATTAATGATCTGGCAGATAGTATGTAAGGAGTATAAGGAGTTAATAGAGGTTAGAGATTATGAGGAGATTACTGAGATACTAACTAGATTAGATACTAAGAAGAATAAGAAGATGGAAAAAAATATAGAATATAATCTGAATATAGTTAGAGAGGAGATAAATATAAAATTGTAAAGGAGATAAGACTACTACAAAACACTTACTTTTCTATAAACAGTATAACTAATATTTTCTCACTGAATGTAAATGATCTAAAGGACTCTATAAGATATTGAAATATTTTTATCTGGCTAAAGAACTTAGAGATAGATCTTTTTCTGATATAGGATATATACTGTAAAGAGTAATTAGACTTATAAGTATAGACAAGAGAATAGAGTATTGAGGTAGTTTAAAGAGACAAGATGAGAATTCTTGTACAGAAAAATAAGAGAAAATTGTGTAATATTAGGAGATAAGGAGACCACTTGATATGGGAAGAGTAGTAAAGGCCTAAGTGAGATCTGGTAGTAGTAGGCTCTTGCTATTGCTCTACTGTAAGAAGTAATTAAGTAGTATGGCTGAATGAGATTCTAGAGTATAGAGTCCTAGCTAAAGTTGATGTAGATATACTATAGAAGACTTCAATATAGTATATAATGTACTGGTAAACAGAACTGATAGAGGGCGAGATATTATTGACCATAGTGGGGGTCTGGATAGTTGAGAAGAAGTAGAGAGATTAAGTTCTCTAGTAGATACTAGCAGGATAGTGTGAGGTAATAAGGGGGTCTATATGTATTGAGTAAATAGGTTGAGAACAAAGATTGACTGGATTCTGATGACAGATTGCTAAGAGATAGATGTTTAAAAGACCTTATAGATGGAGTAATACTCTTAGTCTGACCACTGGAGGCTGTTGGGGCCTAGATAATTAAGTGGAAGTAGGAATGGGTCTGGATATTAGTATCTCAACTCTTTCTTACTGGAGGAGAGAGAGTTGTAAAGAGAATGAAGAGAGGACATTGGGGTAATAATTGAAGATAAAGAAGACTGCTAAGATGTACTGAGCTAAGACAGACAGTTTGAAAGAAGCTCAGTATAGATAGTAGGTGAGGTGGACATTAGGCAAGATAGAGTAGTTATAGCTAGATTGAGTAGGTATATTGATACAGAAGAGTGTGAAGAATTAGAGACTAAGATATATATAACTAGAAGTAGAGAAATTGAAGAGTATGTTAAGAGAGGAGAAGGAGGCACATATATTGAATATAGTAGCATAGATGAGATAGCAGAGACTTGAGGAAGAAGAGAGGTTAATAAAGTATCTGTCAAGACTTTTACAGATGAGGAGAGAGAAGATAGGATACTCAATAATGAGAATATAATAGTAAATAGAGTATAGATAATCTTGAGATCATTGAAGGGTAGATGGGAGACCTTATAGAGTAAAAAAGAGGGTAGAGCTAATGAGATGGCAATTGGGTACTATCTGGAGAACTAGTGCCCCCCAAGAGTAATTGGACTTGAGGAATTAACTCAGTCAGTCAGAGAGGAGG
Source organism: Jimgerdemannia flammicorona (assembly GCA_003990745.1). NCBI lineage: Eukaryota > Fungi > Mucoromycota > Endogonomycetes > Endogonales > Endogonaceae > Jimgerdemannia > Jimgerdemannia flammicorona. Next base: position 11,793 of record RBNI01000718.1, on the reverse strand, counting down.
AGATTTTGAGTATCTTGTCTACTATGATACTGAGTACAGCATCTGGTGAGAATGGACTACCTTGGGACTTTTGAAAGAAGATGGTGGGAGTTTTAGAGGTCTTGGGAGAGATGAAAGAGTTGTGTGATATAATTCTTATCTCTGGAGAGTGGGTAGAGAGTCAGGATCTTAGACTAGTAGTACTATTATATAAGAACAAAAGAAGAAGAGAGGATTGAAGAAACTAAAGAGTGATTATGCTCCTAAATATGAACTGAAAGTTAGTCATACATAAAGATAATTGTTGTAAGATTGTAGAAGGTGACCTAACTGATACTGTGAGATGAGCAGTAGGGTTTTATTAGTGGTAAACTAATAAGAGATACAACAGTCTGAGTACATATATAGAGTAATTGAGAGAGTGAGGGCTAGTGGATTAGATGACTGACTGATGTTCTTGGATCAGGAGAAGGCCTATAATTAAGTATAAAGAGTTTGGTTAAAGAAAGTATTAGAGTAGATTAGTATCTCTTAAGAATTATAATTAGTAATAGTCAGTCTTATAGAGAGAAGTCAAGTGACAATCTTGATTAATGAGCATTATGGTATCTCATTTCTGTTAGAGAGAGGAGTATTCCAGAGAGACCCTTTGTCATCTATTCTGTATACTCTATCACTGGAGTCTTTGATAGATTAAATTTACTACAAATGGTAAGACTATTAGTTATAGGAGTAGTGTGGAAGGTAGGGGCCTTTGCAGATAATATAGTAGTGGGGCTTGGTTTAGTTGAAGATATTAGTAAGCTGAAAGCTACTATTGATTAGTATAAAGAGTACTCTGAGGCTAAGCTTAACTGATACAAATATGAGATAATGGTACTGAAGAATAGTTTGATTAGTGGAGATATTGTAGATACTATTGTTCTAGCAGAGGAGGTAATACAGTATCTGAGTATATTTCTGTTAATGTATAGATTGGTCTTGTCCAAGGTCTGGTGAGAAAGGAAGATGACAAAGTAGAGAGAAGCCCTCAGAAGTTAGAGGAGACATCATATATCTCTTGTAGAGAGGGTATCAATTCTGAATATCTATTGGATATCAAAGTTATAATATCTGATATATTACTTAGACTTTCTTAAGAAGGTTGTTAAAATTGACTAAAGACTGGATATAGGTTAGAAGGTAGAGTCAGGTTTATTGGGAGGTCCTGGTGGCTCTAGTAGAAAGAGAGAGCTTGGACCTAATAGACTTTCCAAAGAAACTGTACTATCTTAGAGTATAGTAGCTTAAGAGAGCTGTTGAGCTAAGAGGTAGAAGAGTGGGTGTCTTTATTACAAAAGATCTAGAAGGTGAGATACTCCCCAAAAGGGTCTTCTGGTGATCTATTATTGTTAGTTGAATCAAAAGAGAGTAGGTATCTATAGTATAAAGAATTCTGGTAGGGGTGGTAGAGAGAGCTCACTGTATTGATCTATACTAGTGAGAAAATGAGAAGAAGATATTCTGGAGACCTAAAATATAGAGATGGGACAGGCTTTTTTTAGGTGACTATTTTATAGTAAAATTCAATATTAGTACTTGCATAAAGTGTCAAAAGAGTAGGAGAGGTGATCTGTAGCCTGTGAGCTAATAGCAGATAGGTATTGATAAGGAGTGAGATAGAGTTATAATTAGATCCTGAAGTATAGAGATGAGAAAATAGCTTCTTTCTAAGTTTTGAATAGTATAATAATATATCTTGAGGAGGAATATTATATTGAACTTTAGGTCTAAGTACTTGATAGATAGTAGAGTATTTGAGTATAAAGACTAAGCTTTGCTTAGTCTTGGACTGTTTCAGAGTTGGTTTCTGCCATCTAGAAAGTGATGGCATACTTTATTTATCTTAAAAATAGTGGTTTTACATGTAACTGCAAATTCATCTGTCTAAGACATATATGTGAGACATTTGTGTAAAACATAGTAATAAAAGTGTCCCTGCTCCCATAGAGTTCCCTTAGCCATTTTGAAAGCTTGGCAGTTTATCTTCTTACTTTCAACCCTCAAAACTTTTCTGACTATGAACTATGAATAACTTCAACAGCAACAACAACAGGCTGCCTTGGCTGAATAGGCTGAGTTTATTCAGCAGGTCTCCAAGGCAGTCATGGTCAGCCTCCACCCTGCACTGCCAGATCCAGCTATTGTAATTAAATGCAAACAACAGTATATCATCAATTCTCTCTTCCTCTGACAAATAGAATGTGCCAGGGGCCCAGTCTCTGGACCTGATGGGCACCCTGATGGTATGGATGACAATACCCCCATCAATGATGATGGCAGTGATGAGGAATTCCTTACAGCTGCAAGAATAAGAGCTCTTGGCCATTTTTACATCCTGCCCACCTTCACTGACATTGTTCTCACTAAATGTGTCCACATGCACCTCATCCCTCCCAGCCTTAGGAAGTTCATCTGTCACAACCCAGAGCCCAAGGGTGGTGTCTTTTGAACTCCCTCCATTGATGAGGCATTCCTTGATAATTTCCCCAAAGCCGCTCAAGATGCCGACCGCATCCTCACTGACTCATAACATGCAATCTACAATATACTCTGCCTCATCACCATTCTCCTTTATGCCCTTGAACTATAGAGTGATGGGGCCAATGTTCACCAAGGCTTGGTTCATGATACTGTCATTATCCCTATAGTGGAAAAACTCCAAGACTCCCTTCAGATCAAATTCTACAAGACAGAAAGTATCTGCTGTTGGGTTGACCTCACTAAAGCTATAGGATAGTCCCCCACCCTTATCTCTACATGCTGCATAGTTGCATTTGGCTCCAAGTATGATGGTGATCTCTTCAGCACCAACTTCATCTGCTGCTTCCAGGATGATGCAAAACACCAGAAACACTAACTCACAATTCAAGTGGTCTCACTCTACTCCTTGAAACAACTTCTCCTCCACCTGTGGCAAATTCACCTCCAGGAGCCAGGGCCAGGGAAATGGATTCTGGGGTGACCAATGTCCTGACTTCTGCTACTCTCCCCAATCTTCTCAGAACTGTATCCTAAGTTAGCAAGACAGCTTCTGAAGCTAGACACTAGGGCCAGGCATAACAACACCCACCATCAACCTCTGAAGGATCCCCCCATATATCACTCCCTGGTCCCAAAGGTGCCCAATATCTCTAAGGTGGGTGCCTATCTGGCTAAGGTCTCTGAATCAGTTTGGCAACCCTAGGAGTTGACTGCTGGGTGAATGACATGGCCCACAGCAAGACATGTATCAATTGGATACACCTCCTGACACTGCTATATATTCAGCCCCACTTCTCATATGAATAAGACATAACTGCTATGGAAAAAGCCCTGGTAGACACTGCCGTCCAGAACTTCTATGATAAAGGGGCCACTTACAAGGCCCAACCTGGAGAAGAGCTCTTCTTCTCCAGCATCTTCACCATCCCTCAGATTGACAAGAATCAGGCCTGCCTCAATGCATGTTCACTAAATGAGTTTATATAGTGATTGCACTTCAAGATGGAAGGTATTCAAATGCTCCACCACATGGTATGTCCAGGGGACTTCCTCATCAAGATAGACATCAAGGATGCCTACCTTTACATTCTCCTCCACTCTGCTGATCAACAGTTTCTGGTCTTCCAATGGCAACAAATTAACTGGAAATTCCAGGCCATACCATTTGGCCTATCTTTGGCTCCTTGAATCTAGACAAAGATGATGGCTGTCTTTTTGGAACTACTATAGTGATATGGCATTCGCCTCACCTACTATATTGATGACATCTGCCTACTGGCCTCTAGCTATAACAAAGCTATTCACCATGGCCAAATGGTCCACAACTACCTGGAGACCTTGGGGTTCCTCCTCCATCTGACAAAATATGCATGGGACCCCAAATAAGTTCAGACATTCCTTGGGTTCCTGATAGATATCAATGCCATAGAGCTATATCTGCCAAGGGACAAGATATGCAAGATCTGTAAGGAGATGGTCTCTCTCCTCCATTGGGCCTCCAAATCCAGCATCCAAATCCACAAGGTGGCCTCTCTGGTTGGCCTCTGCAATTCCATGACCCAGGCCATCTTCCCCATATACTTTCATGTTTGGGCACTCATCTGCAATATACAGGCTGCCCTCTACTACTCTAATTGGAATGGACAGATAACACTTTCCCAGGCATCATTGACTGACCTCCATTAGTGGTCCCATGAACTACTGGGATGGAATGGCCACTCTCTCCTCACTGAGGTCTCCAAGATCATAGTGGACATAGATGCTAGTGATGTGAGATGGGGTTTTGAGATCTCCTCCTCCACTACTAATATTAGTCATGCCACATAGTGGGTGGCTAGCACCTGGACATCCTCAGAGTGCCACCTGTCCATCAACTACCATGAGTTGAAGACAGTTCTCTTTACCCTCCAGATCAACTCACACTACTGGCAGAACTATATGGTCCTAGTCTGGATAGACAATATGACCACACAGGCATTCGCCAACAAACAGAGAGGCTCTCTCCACTACCTTTATGCCATTATGATATACATCTACTTGATCTGCATGACACAATACATTTGCCTCTTCATGGAATACCTCCCAGGTTTGGAGAATGTTTGGGCAGACTTTTTGAGCTACCTCTATCCTGACCCTGATGACTGGAAGCTGCACCCAGCAGTGCTCCAATGCTTACACCACCTGTGGGGCTCAGTCTAACTTGATCTATTTGCCTCATAAATAACCATGCAGACCCCCCTCTTCTACAGCTGGTGGGCCAACCCTGAAGCCTTAGAGATGGATGCTTTTTGACACTACTGGCCTCCAACTGGAGTATATGTGAACCCTTCTTGGATCCTGATCAATTGCACACTCTGCAAGGTGAAGGAGGACTGATGCTCTCACCTCATCCTCATCACCCCTTTCTGGCCATGACAGAGCTGGTGGCCTAAACTCCTGGGGATGGCAGTAGCCCCCCTGATTCTCCTTCCACATTGGGCTCTGATGGTGGCTATACAGATATGCCATTGGGATGCTCTTGCCTGGCTGATCAACAATACTCTCCAGATACCATGGTGCTAGCAGAGCCAGCTCACAACCTCATCTGCACCAGTATCTGGACCTCTTCCCACAAGAACTATGAGTCCACCTATCAACACTATGTCTATTGGTATTATCAATGGCATATCAATCCCCTTCATGCATCTACTGAGCAGCAGACGAACTGCCTTGCCTATCTCTTTCATGAGGGTATGAGCATCTGACAACTCTGCAGCATCTGCACTGCTATTGGCTGATGGACCCCTACCATTGATAGTGTCTGTTTCTCTAAACTCTCTACAGTCTCTCACCTCATCCGAGGGGTGGCCAACTTATGCCCCCCCCCACCTAAGGATAAGACCCAGCAGTGGGATGTCTCTGTTCTCATCTACTGGTTGGCCTCTTTGGGCCCCTTTGACTCTATCAAGCAGTAGGTTCTGTGTAGCAAGAAAACCCATGCCCTTTTGATGTTTTGTATATCATAGTATGTTATAAGTGACTTTGCTCAATGTTAGGTGATCATGGATTTCTGGGGTGGCCAAGGTGACTGGCCCACTGAAATGGTTCTCACTGCAGACATGACCAAGGAATGCATGCCCAACTCTCTCTTCAAAACCTCTCACCCTATCCTGGTACTTCTGGAGGATAAGGACATGTGCCTGGTGTATTGGGTCTACTACTGGGTATATGAAATGGAACCCCTACACCCACTACATGGCAGAGACTGCCTCTTCATTGGCACATGCTCTCCCCATCACAACTTAACTACTGACCACCTTCACAACTGATTTTTGGAATATATGGCAGCTGCTGGCATCAACCCCATCTACTGGCCCCATTTTGTTCAGGCAGAATCCTCTACTGAGGTATTGAAAGGGGGAACTCCCATTGATGAAGTCCTGGAGAGCAGAAACTAGAGCTCCAAGACTACTTTCAAATGTCACTACCATCTATCCCACCATCTTTCTCCACTACAATTCACATTACACACACTTTCACAACATACTTTCAAGTCGTTTATTGGAGAAAAATACTAAGAAGATGTCAAGCAGCAAGTAAGCCAATGTGTATGCTAGGTCGGGTGGACCTGGGGCTTTCAACTGGCAGCATGTTGGAAGGGGGCATGGGCTGGGGATGGGGTCTTTCGGTGTCCCAAGTGGACTGGGCAGCTCAGGTAGTAGAGGTGGCACCAGTGGGGGGGCTGGAGAGCAGCAGGAGAGGAGCTTTGCTGAAGTGCTGAGGACTGGGGGCTGGCTGGAGAGTGGCAGGAGAGGAGCTTTGCTGAAGTGCTGAGAACTGGGGGCTGGCCAATGGGAGCCCACAGAGATCAGGCAGGAGGGAAGGGGAAGCAGAAGGCTGAGGATGCTGGGGGAGCTGGGCCTTTGCTGGTAGGAGGTGGGGGAAGGGGAGGAATTGCTGGGGGTAGTGGCAGGACTGCTGATGGTGGCATGACAGCGAATCAAGAAAAAAAAGAGATGTGACAGCTGATAGCTAGGTGGAGCAGGGGTTCCTGATACAGAAGGGGGACCTGGCAGATAGTGTAACAGGGTTGGCAGTGACCCCATTACTCAAGAAGTCAATCTCGGAGTTTGTGGTGACCTTGTGCTTCTGGGGCTTAGTAGTGACAGCAAGGATGGTTCTGGGGCTTGTTTCAAAGCAGGTGGCTGGGGCAGCTTCAGTGAAGTTCTTGAAGGGTCTAGAGGGGGTCAAGGTGGGCTTTGAGGAGGCTGGTCCCCTGGAGGAGGTGCTGAAGACTGAGGTCATGGTTGGGGAGGTGGTGGTCCCCATATTGAGGTACCTGCGATAGGACCCCAGGGTGGTGCAGCTTCTGGTAAAGGGGGTGCCCACAGTGACTAAGGAGGAGACTAGGAAGAGGGTGGAGGAGGTGATGATTGAGTATGGTGATGTGGTGGATATCAGCTTTCAGGTGTGGGAGGGGACAATGATCAGGATGGGTGACATCAATGTCAGGATTCGGTTGGCAGAAAAGGAGGCCACAGAGAAGGCAAGTGACTGGCCCTCGGTGATAATGTGGGGGGCCATTGTCTGCAAGGTGTCGAGGGTGAAAGAGAGTGAAGAGGAGGAGGAAGACTTGTTGGAGGTGCTGGAGGAGTTGAGTGGTGCTGTAGAGAGATGGGCAAAGGCCTGGAGGATGTATGAGGAGTCGATGTATCTGGAGGTTGTGGATGGGAAGCAAATCTGTATGGATAAGAAGTAGTAGGAGTGGGCCCAGGGCCGCAAGAGGCAGAGGGAGCTGCTGGCGAGTATGATGAGAGGGGTGAAGTCAAAGTCAGTGGGAGCTGAGGAGTCTGGAGGTACTGAGGCCAGTGTCTGGACTGGTATAGGAGGAGAGAAGGTGGCGGTGAAGGAGGCAGGGGCTGGGGGGAAGCTGGACAAGGACCCATTTGCTGATGGCACCTTCAAAGTGTGGGAGCCGGAGTTGGAGGCCACCCCCCCCCCCCACTGATCAGGAGGGGCCCAGTTGCAAAGAGAGGGACAATGGTGGATACATGGATGCAGGGGGCCCAGCAGGGGTCCCTGATGTAGGGCAAGGGGGTCAGATGGTAGCAGTTGGTGAGGACAAGCTGGTGGACGTCCCTGAGGAGGAGTGGGATGAGGCTGCTAGTATAGGAGCTGACACTATGATGCTGGAGGTAGGGTGGCCAGGGACTCTGGGAGGGAAGGAGGTGGGGAACTTGTTGTGGATATATAAGATGATGGATAACCTCGCAGCAGAAGCTTTGGGAGAAGTGGACCTGTGGGCGATGCCTGAGGAACATTGGACATGGATTCTGTGCAGTGATGGAATGGTAGAGGCACTGAAGGTGGAGATCCTGAGTATTTTCCTGGAGGAGAAGGGGTATGAGGTTGATGAGGTGAGGAAGGCAGAGCTGGGGGTGGTTGCAGGTGAGTGGGTGGCATACTGCTGGACAGAGTGTCATGGTCTGCAGCTCTGGCAGGAGGCCTGTCTGGAGTATCGCAAGAAATTTGAGGAGCAGGAAGATGGGGCAATGGTAGAGCTTCTGGGAGAGTTGGCAGCACAGGAGGCAGGGGAGAGGGAATGGGCTGCTGAATATGACTTGGACTTGGTGCGAGAGGAGCGGAGCGTGGATTTGTAGAGGATGAGATCACAACATATCATTCTTCCTTATGAACAGTACAACCAACATTTTCTCCTTGAATGTGAATGGGTTAAGGGGCTCTGGGAGGTGTAGGAATATTTTTACTTGGCTCAAGGGATTGGAGGCTGATCTCTTTTTACTACAGGATGTTCAGTGTAAGGATGAGGATGACCGGGTAGCGTGGACTAAGGAATGGGGTGGGGCTGCTACTTGGTTTGGGAAGGTGGCAATTTTGGTGAGGAAGGGCAGAGGTGACTTGGAGGGAATCAGGAATTGGGGTGATCGCTTGGTCTGGGGAGATTGGCATCAGCCAGAGTGGGAATTGGTGAAGGTGGGCTCTTGCTACTGCTCTGCAGCTAGGGGTGAGAGGAATGTATGGATTAGGGGGCTGCTGGAGGAGAGTATTCTCTTGGAGGAAGGGGTTGATGTGCTCAGTGGGGACTTTAATATGGTTTGGGATGAGCATCTGGACAGGTCTGTTGGAGGGAGGAGTGCCAGGGGCAGAAGTGGAGGTCTGGATGCATGGGAGGAGGTGGAGATGTTGAGCTCCTTAGGGGATATGGGCCAAATGAGGTGGGGTGATGCCAGGGTCTACACACATTGGGTGAATGGATTGGGTACAAGGATTGACTGGATTCTGATGGCAGAATGCTGGGGTTCAGATGTTTGGAAGGCATTAGAAGTGGAGTGGTGCCTATGGTCTGATCACTGGGGTCTGTTGGGACAGGGGCAGTTTGGGGAGAGTGGAGATGGACTTGGACATTGGTGTCTTAACTCCTTCCTACTGGCTGAGAAGGGTTTGTAGGAATTGTGGGTGGAGGATATTCAGGCAAAAGTTTTTCACTGGAGGCATGAGGGTTTGCCTGTGGCTGTCCACTGGATGAGATTGAAAGAGGCTGTGAGAGTTTATTGGGGAGAGGCTGGTAGAGAGGCTGGGAGGCAGAGGAGGAGGCACATAAGGTATGCTTCCAGCAGACTGTGGAGACTATAAATGGATTGGGCAGATTTGCTTACTGTTGTTGGGGTGGAGGACTGGAGGATCGAGAGGGCAAAATTGGAGATTGTGGAACTACAACAGATGTTGAGGGAAGAGGAGGAGACCTGTATGCGGGGAATGGCTGCTAGGCTATGGTGGCAGGGGCTTGAGGAGGGGGAGCAGCCTACTGGATACTTATCAAGACTCCTCAAGGCTAGGAGGGTGTGACATTGGTAGGATGGGGTCCTGGATACTGATGGGGACATGATACACAGCATGCAATAAATCTTAGAGGTATTGAAGGAGTGATGGCAGGGCTTGTGGAGTGAGGAAGAAGGGGGTGCTGATGAGGTGGAGATTGCAGATACTCTAGAAGAGTGGGGGCTGCTGCAAGTAGTTTGACTGGGTGACTTGATTTTACCTGTGCAGGAAGAGGAGATCCAGAGTGTCCTGGCAGTGACTAAACTTGGGATGGTGCCAGGGGAAGATGGATTACCATGGGACTTCTGGAAGAGGATGGTAAATGTTCCTAGGGTTTTGGGTGAGATGGCTGCTCTTTGTGACTATGTCCTGCAGAGCAGTGAGTGGGTTGGAGAGCAGGATCTTGGGCTGGTGGCCTTATTGTACAAAGATAAGGGGAGGAGGGAAGATTGGAAGAACTGGAGGCTGATCATACTTCTGGACATAGACAGGAAGATGATAACTAAGGTGATTATTGCCAGACTGCAGAGGGTTGCCCAACAGGTGCTGGAGGAGGAGCAGTGGGGCTTTGTTGGGGGCAGACTTATAAGAGATGGGACTGCATAGGTCCATGGTGTCATTGAAGGGGCCTGGGCCTGTGGTCTGGATGGAAGGTTGGTCTTCTTGGACCAGGAGAAGGCCTATGACTGTGTATGGCAGGTGTGGCTAGGCAAGGTCTTGGACCAAATTGGAGTTCTACCAAGGTTTAGGGCCTCTATGGTGAGTCTGCTAGAGAGCAGTTGGGCAGCTCTGATGTGTAATGGTCACCATGGGAGAGCATTTTCCTTGGAGAGAGGAGTTCCTCAGAGGGACCCTCTGTCCCCTATTCTGTATGCCCTTTCACTGGAGCCATTGATGGATAGGATTTATCGAAAGGTAGCAGGGCTCTCTATATATGGTATTGTGTAGAAGGTGGGGGCCTTTGCTGATGACATGGTGGTTGGACTTGGGTCTGTAGCAGATGTAGAGGTACTACAGGAGACTGTGGAATGGTATGAAGCCCACTCAGGGGCAAAGCTCAACTGGCATAAGTGTGAGATGATGGTGCTAGGGAATGGGCTGATGGGTGGGGATGTTATTGGAACAATTGTCCCTACTGGTGAGGTAGTGCAGTATCTGGGTATCTTCCTCTCTATATATGGTTCTGTCTTGTCACAAGTGTGGTGGGAGAGCAGAGTGACCATTTGGGGGGAGGCTCTTTGAGGGTGGGGAGGCCACAATATCTCTCTAGCAGGGTGGGTGTCGATCCTGAATGTATATTGGTTTCCCAAGCTGTGGTATGTGGCATATCACCTCGACTTCCTAGCATGGATAGTGAAGAAGCTGATGAAGGTGGCTAGAGATTGGATTTGAGCAGGGAGGAGATCCCAGGTCAGTTGGGATACTCTTGCAAAACCAGTTGTTAGGGGAGGTCTTAGACTGGTGGACTTTCCTAAGAGGTTGTACTGCTTGTGAGCCTGGTGGTTGAAGAGAGCTGTAGAACTGCAGGGTGGAGGTTGGGTGCCTCTGCTGCAGAAGGTATGGGAGATGTGAACATCCCCTCAGGGGTCCTCTGGAGATCTGCTCTCTTTGGTGGGGCTGAATGGGATTTGGAGTGCGGTTCAAGGGCTTTTGGTGGGGTATGGTAGAGGGCGCACACCACATTGGCCTGCACTGGCAAAGTAATGAGGGGGAGGTGGTGTGGGGGCCTAATATGTGGCACTGGGATAGATTGCTCCTGGGGGGTACTCCACTTGCTATATTCAATATTGGGGAGAGAGTGGAGTGTCAGCAGGGGCTTGACCAGGATCTTTGGCCAAGTGGCTGGCAGGCAGTAGGGATTGGCGAGGAGTGGAACTGGACTGGTATCTGGTCTTGGAGCACAGAGGTGTGGAGGTGGCTTCCCCCCAAGTTCTGGGTGGTATGGTGGAGAATGTTGCAGAGGAATGTCATGCTGAATTTCCATACAGGGCATTTGGTGGATGATGAACAATTTGACTGTGAGGAGTGTTATGATGTTGGGGGTATTGGGGGTCTTATATAGATGCCAGAACATTGGCTGGGAGAGTATGAGGTTTTGGGGGAATTTTGGGTAGCAATAGGGGATAGACTGGGTATGGAGCGTAGGCTGGTAAGAGAGGGGAGTCGCTGGGAGGACTTGCGATCTTGGCTTGTGGGTGGGGTGGGAGATAGTTGGCTCACTGTAGGGTGGGTATTGGCAATATGGGTGGGTCTGGTGGGTCATTGGCTTTTTGTATTTGAGGAGGAGTAGCAGTTGGGGATGCGGGAGAAGGTATTAAGGTGGGAGGGGCTATTGGGGGATCTGCTAACTGGATGGTGGGTGGGTTGGGGTCCACAGGGGGGATGATGTCACAGTTTGGTGATATAGATCTGTGAGCAGAGTGGTGGAAGGGTGGAAATAGTATTGGACAAAGTGGTCTTTCATCAGAAAGG